>KN838549.1:305489-341528 GCA_000827195.1 Laccaria amethystina LaAM-08-1 | reverse complement strand
AAAAAAAAGTGGAGCATGTAGGAATTGAACCAGAGACCTGACCATACAATAATGGTATAGATCAAACACTTCCATTAAGCTAAATCACCCTTTCAAATATCCTAATTTATAGTGCACAAGGTATGGAGTTTTTGATTTTTGATTCTTTTTAAAATTGGTTCCAGACATGGCACTATGGCCTCTCTGCAGCCTTCCACCACATTTTTACATGATGTAAAATCGGAAATGCATTGATATTATGACATAAATGTGAGCTATTACCAAATTTCTATGCATTTTACTGTTTAAATTATTAAATCAGCAACATCAGTTGAAATTAAAGTTTGAATTTTGGACATACTACTCTCCTTTCAATAGATGGTCATTTTGACATTTGGGTGATTGATTGGCTTTAAATATTATTGAAAGAATGCAAGATAAAGGGCCATATTCCTTTGAAATCAGAGGATGGATAAATGGTTCAATGTCTGTTCCAACAAAAGAGGTCTCTGGGATTCTTCCTATTCCTGAAGAAATTAAACTCAAGTTAGCCATGCAACCAATGATGCTTGAGCCTCCAGGAGAAAAAATTCACCAGTAGTGTTTGGAAGTCTGGCCTTGTAACTGGAAAAAGACTGTAACCAGATTGGACCAAGACCACAAAAGACCAGACCTGCAGTCTGGTCTTTTCATTTTGAGATTTAAAGACTGAAAAAAGACTGGTTTGGACCAGTTTTATCTAGTCCCTTAAATGACCTTTAAAACATACCCAAGAATATATTAATTGGTCCCAAACCAACAGAGATATGGTTGAAAATGTAAAATACTGTTGAAAATAGTGAATGTAATAGACCTATTTCACAAAAACACCAATTCCTAACAGAATTTAACATTCTTGGGCTCATTTTAAAGACACTAAAAATGTCAATAAAGTTACCCATTCATAATTGCAAAATATTGGCCTAAAAACTGGTCATAAACTGGTTAAAACTGGTGCAAACTGAGACTGGTCTAAAGACCACAAAAATCTGTGGTCTGCAGTCTTTTTGCAGTCTGGTCTGGTCTTTTTGACTTCTGGGAAAAGGGCAGACCAGTTACAGTTACAGTTAAAGCTCTTGGGTATCAAAAAACCAAACCAGACCAGACTTTCAAAGACTTGTCACTGGTACTTGGCATTGTGCCAAGGTACAAAATATGCTGTTATGTCCATCCATACTGTTGCAGAGAAACAATTGTTTTCACAGCTTATGCAGACACATCCACCATTTAATCAGGAAAATCAAGACACTGACTGGATAAAAACTGTAATTTTATGGAATGGTAATCATGCAAAAGGAAATGAAGATGAATTATTTTTCAAGGTATGTTCTCTAGTATATTGATGCTGACTTACAAATTTTATAGCTTGAAGAGGATCTTGTGTCCCACTTTCATGCATGGAAAACTACCATGAACAGTCACATCACAATTTCACAAACAAAATCACAATGCCAGGTTGTAGATGCACAAATAAATAATTCTGCTCAGTCAAAAATAGTTCTATATCAAAGTGGAAGTGCCTCACCAAGCAGAGGATTAATTTCTCCAACCCAAATTCTCAGAAGTGCTCCAGAGCTTTATCATATGGATGTGGATAGTGATTTTCTTGAACCATCACATGAGAGCATGAAAGTCAATTCAGTATTTTTGCTGGCCTATCACAGATTATAGTTTTAATACCTGAAAAAAGAGCTGCACAAGATGTTCTAGAAATTTCAGTACCCTAATTACCTCCAAAGAGAACCAGGGCAGAAAAACAATGCTGGAAATGCTTTAGGCCAGAATGTGAGGGCAGTAGGGCAAAGATATACATCAGGAAATTAGGGAAATCCTGATTTAGCAATATGACAGTCACGAACACATTACAATATTATATTGCGTCGACAACCGTTTGTAACCTATTAGATGCACACTGCACGATTGGCATGGTATTGTCAACTGGATAAATTATTGCTTCTGTAATCTGAACTGATTAAAATACAGCAAGGAAATTGTAACTGTACTGTGCAGTGGCTGCAAGGTTTGAAGTAGAATCATAGTATTATTATCAGATACTGGATGGTTCATCCCTCATTACAACTCCACCACAGGATTATAAGCCGGAGACAAGGTAAATGTAAGATCATGAACAAACCAGATTCCATTACAATTGAGTCTAGTTCAGCTCGAAAATAATACATACTTGTATTTTTTGTCTTTGTCACTGCCACCACATCACAACACGAAGACGACCTAACATGCTACCAATCCCCGCCGTTCAGGGAAGTAGACATACCCAGTACCAGTCCACGATGACCTCCACTTTACTTCCTTTCTGTGATCCGCAACTTTGAACGCTTGTTTCGCTGCGTGAGCGCTTGCTCTTTCTTCTTTCGTTACGCTAACCTTTTGTCTTTCATGCACGTTTTTAGCCCCGTCCTGCAGTCTCTAAACAACAGATAACTAACCATTCACCTCCTTGTTCCTTGGGGGCAAGGCTTATGATGCTGCTGTGAAACGCAGTGGTGGTACTGGATTGGGTGCCGTTATTCCGAGGGACGGGGATCTTATCAAAGTGTTTCAGTTGCGCCCGGCTCCTGTGGTTCTTTTTGGTAGTGGGGGAGAGGCTACTTCGCCTCATGATAACGCGACTTCGCAACCAGGTTCAGGTTTGGAACAGAGTGCTTCTATCGCGTCATTTTGTTGGGGTGAGAAGGTGGGGCGGCCCCACAAGCTTGAGATATAAACGGAGGGTTTGTATCAATTTATGCCCCAGCTACTCCTGCTCGCGCAAAATGACACCACAACCCCACTCACACGATTAATCCAGCCTGCTAATTATAATTCAAATCGCCAAGGTGATTCCTCAGCTACACCCGACATGGCGCTATACTTCAACATTGTACTAACGACGTTCATAGATACGAAATTGCCTCAATACACGATCAGGCTGGGTGTCTCTGAAAGCAAGATCCTCAAACTAGACGTTAGGAACGCCAAATTTCGTGAAGAAGGTGGATGAGCGAGCAGGACTATAGTGGACCTGAGCATCAATATTTCGATCCTTCAGAAGGATTAGCCCGGTGAGCACTTCACCTTTTTCACCTTTCTTTTTAGGACAATGGCCCAGAATCATCAAATTTGCAATATCAATGCCCGGCGCTATTGTTCATATGTTGTACTAGTATGTTCTCGCACTCGTATTGACAATTCTACCATTCTAATACTCTTTCTCAGACTTTTTGGGTGCTACAATTCTCGAGACTGGTGTATGACCAGTCGCAACATTGCCAGTTTTAGAACCTGTGGTTACATATGTAGTAGCTGGAATATACATCATTTTGCTTTCTTTTCGGTGTGATACCAAGAATATTCATGAAAATTTCCAATGTTTGAGAACCTGATATCTTGACGAGAACGTTTCAGCAATGCTGCATTATTATGACAAACCTATGACATTACATCTGGAATATTATCTGGACCTGGCACTATCTAGCAATATCTAGCATTGTGGTGGTACAAAAATATTGCAGCCATTCTGTCGTCATACGGAGGATGATATCAATTTCACAGTAATCTAGCATCACTACAACAAACTGATGATATCGTGGGTCAAATATTAACTGGACCTGGCACTATCTAGCTATATCTGGCATTGTGAGCTGACCTATAATGTGGTGACCAGTTCACAACGTCCACGACCGTCTGTAATGCATTTTGGGAGCTCATAACGCTAGATAGGGTTTTCCCCAATTTACTGATGTACTATAAAATCCCATGTGATGACTGCAACAGAGTATATTGTAATGGGACAGAAGAAGGTTGATAGCTCAGATGTATATAAGATAAGATAAGATAAGAAATATTCTCTTTTTCTTCGCTTTTTCTCTCTTTTTATTTTATTTTATTTTATTTTTCTGGTAGCAGCTACAAACACCAGTACCCTGCCAATCAAACTGGGACATATTCAGAGAAGCACAGCAAAGATAAAATCCCGGGGCAATCACCACACGCTGGTGTTGATAAACCCGCCTTCGCGATCAATAAAGGCTGTAGCATTGGCCATAGCATTGTCGACAACCTGCTGATCCCTCGACGGCACATCTACCGTGTCATGTGTACTCTTAAAACGCGTACAAAAGCGGCTCTAATTGATTCCACGCAGTAAGAAAGACGCGCAGGCTCAGAGAGTGAATGAAAACACACCTCTGGGCTAGCAAACTCAGCAACTGCGCGTCGACAGCGTCTATACTCATGCGTACTTCGTCCAACGATGAACAACACGTCGTGCTGCCGTTCACAAATGCTTGGACTCCCCCCAAGGTATCGTCCTGTTTTCTGGTGGTGCGGGTAGGTTGGGCAATACCTCGCCATAGAAAGCTGTTGCGAAGTCGGGTTTCGAGTCAGCGAGGCCAACGAGAAAATATTGTGGCTTCATCGAACAGACAAGACAATTTCGTCGGAAGAGACTGAGATGGCTTACCTTCAGCGTTTCAACATATTATGGACCCGCTATTCAACGTTCAACCGCTATTCGGAGCATGGTTGGATAAGGCTGAATTCGAAGACAGTCGTGAATTTGAAGCGTCAGGTAGGTGCATACTCGGTGAGCCAAAATGATCCGTTGTGCACCGGAAGTTGATGATTGAGTTTTGCCTACTCCGTGTTAGGCAAGCCTGTACAACTCAGAACGTAGCTGAAAATTTACATCCACCGTATCTAATAAATTCCAGAGTAAACCATAAAATACAACGGGGTGACAGGACGCTAAGTATATACAATGCGAAGGGGACTATATACAATAAGAAATAAGTATGAGAACTGATGTGGGAACAATGGGGACGACATTTTCAAGCAATCTTTCCTGGAACGAGAGGAAGGCAGATAAATAAGGAGGAGTTGCGCATGCGTCGCTATTATGTGTGTCGAGCATGAGAGGGTAACCATGGAGAGGTAGGAAGATGCACTTGTTCCAAGTGGCACAGATCCAAACCGTTCGCGTCTTGGGTGGCAGAGGTTGTGGGGCGGAGAACTGCTTGCGGCAGTGAGGTTGGTCACGAGGACGACAAAGAGGTCATTTGCGATGGTCCTGTGCTATATATGGCATCAACGGTAGAAGACTGGAGCATCGCGTCGGTCTTAGTCTGTAGCTGGGAGTGGGGATGACAGGAGCCTTTTGTTATATGAGCTGAGAGGTTGTGAGGTTTTCCCGTAGGACACCGTCGCGGACAAACTCTAGGAGAATGGGGATGGCAGGGAGGAGCCTTTTGTTATATGAGCTGAGAGGTTGCGAGGTTCTCCCGTAGGACACCGTCGCGGACAGACTCTAGGGTAGTGCTAGTCGCCTCTGTGTCAGTCACATTTGTCGGATAAATGTAGGTGGTACGCGGCTCCGGAGAGCATTCTTTTTGAATCTCCTTGAATTTATCCCGGAAATCTGTAATTGAGTCAGAAAGGGGGAGTCGGGGAGGCTAACGAAACTTGCATTTTATAGCAGAATTTACTTCATTCGGTCGATCACCATAGCTGGGGAGGTGTTGGTTGAGACGGACACCTCGCTTCAGTTTCCGTCGCAGCAAATCACATTTGTTCAGGAAAAGGATGAGTTGGGTTTTTGCGAGAAGTTTTGACGAGCAAATGGATGTCCAAAGGATAATCGAGTCTTCAAGGCGGTTGACTCTTGAGTCTTCTTGTAGTCGTTGGTCGAAGACAGAGATAGGGGAAACTACAATTCATGTTAAGAAGAATTCCAAGTAATGGTTCAAGGACGTACGAAAGATGATGACGTTGACATTATCGAAATAGGGTAGCCATGCCGCTCGCTAAAAGCACGTCAATGTGTGTTGGATCGAGCCGAGAAATACTCTGTTAATTACCAGCGTTCTGCAGCCACCTACATCAAATATACGCCATTCCCATCCATGTGTATTCCCCGCTACACAGCGACGTCAGTGACTGCACTACATACTAGATATAAAATAAAGCTTAACCAACATTTGGCTTGGCCCCATGGCCCACGCTCGAAAAACAAGCGGTGTTCTTGTATACCAACCGTGCGCAGACGAGCGCGAACGATGTCCTGATCAGTAACCACGTAATTCCGAGTAGCAATACGATCCAAATTATTCATGAAGCTGAAGCCGGTTCAGTGAAACGAATTGATGATTATCATGAAGCCGAAGACACTTACAAACCGACAGAATCGGGAAGTTGTAGCTTGCTACGTTTCAGCGCCAACTGCACCGTTTTGTCATTCCACAGGGCCTTCATGTCATCCCTGCACGATGCAATTGTATCCGTCGGAAAGTCCAGCTTAGACGACGAGGAGCCCGCGCTAGATTGAGAATGTCTTTCTTCAGGAGAGACCACGTCCCTCCAGGAACGAACCGAGAACTCTGGGAGCTTCCGCTTGCTTGTCGTTTCGGGCTCGTCAAATGGGGTAGCAGACATAGGGCTGGCTGCAGCATGTGCGTGTTCTGGGCCGGTGCCGAGACGACGCTTCAATTCCCCCTCTACACCCAGCAATGGCGCAAGGCGGATCATGAGGAGTTGATGCCGATCGATGAACTTAAGACTCTCCTCGTCGCTGGAGTCTTGGCTCGCTGAAGTTCCGTCGTCTTCTGAATCAACGGGTGAATCACCATTCATCTCTGCTTCAAGGACTCGAAGGATCGCAGTGATGGAGCGTACGACGTTAAGCTGAACGACGGCACGCCAACCGTTCCTCTCCTTGCTCCATTCAGCCTTGGCGTATTGCATGCGAAAGTCTACAACGACTGATAAGATACGAGTTGTCGAGGTGAACGACAACAACTTACTTTTGAGCGTGGTTGATTTTCCTGAAACATGGAAGGTTGGCTGGACGGCGAATGCTGGTGAACCAATAGGTAAACTCACCACTCTCTGACTGACCCAAAAGCAAAACCTTGATTACCCCACGTTGGTTCTTGGCCTCCACTCTCTCCTGCTTTATATCCTCGTCGATCTTGTCGCTGTGTCGTTGAGCATCGAGCTCCCTTTTTTGACGCGCAGTTTTCTGGGCTGGCGTCTCATTAGGAGGGGGCTGCATAAGCTCATAGAAAGGATCTGAAGGACCAGGAGTGAAAACCATGGGTGTCTGCAAAAAGGAGAGTCATGAGCGATGACGGATATTTGAACAAACTATAAATGTGCTTAGTCACTTCAGGAACAACAGTGCTACTGAAACAAACCTGAGTGAAACACTCCACTTTTTTCTCACCATTTTTTTCGAGTCCCCTATACCAACCAGCCTGGACTGGCATTTTCCAGACTCTACAAATGCTACTGATGTTACTGGGCTTACTCCATCGACGCCCGTTCAATTGGCAGCGCCTCCCATTCATTGGCCATACAAATTCGACTCTTCCCAGCTCAGATCTCGCCATGAAATTCCCGTTCGATACGGATACCCATCTTCTCGCCTCACGGGTGGGGTCGGCCGCCATCTAGATGAAATGTGACATTCTTCAGGTACTTTGATGTACTCAGTGATCAGCCAAAGCGTACTAACCCTCCCCGGCACCATTTATTCAACCCATACATGGATTTTGACTGCCTAAACTGCTAATAATAGACGCAGGTGCACTTCCAATTCACTGACATGACAGACTCACATTTAATCGCCTTTAAAACAAGCTATGAACGTTTGAAGTTTGAACCCTTCCAGGGTATGTTTTTCAGACATACATATTTGTAACCGGGAGCAGACGGCAGATGCCGACGCACCACAATTTCACCGATGGTTTCTGACCTGCAACTAGAACTCATTCGACGATTCATGTACGGTTTGACAGGCTGATTCCCATCTTACGTATTTGTGAAGAGTGGCGGTATGGTTTGCCACGATTCACAATTCAACTCACACTTGAATGCACACGTTTGCCTTGCAAGTATCTGGTGACTTACACAGTTACCGGAGACCCTTGACTCGCTCCAAATCAAGACGAAAAATTTTGCTTCCTTCATACACTCAGGTCAGCAGTCTACGAAGACCCCACAAAACGTCATGAGACATGATCATCATGAGTAAAAATTGGCTTGTAAGGGCTTGTACAACTTGGCATAAGGGCGTATAGGGCAGTCATGGTGAAGGCTGTGCACCCTCACGTCAAGCGTTGTATCGTGAACGAGTAGCCGTAACGTGTGCTTGAATCATTACAATGTACAACAAGTGCAGAGGGGATATAGGGGATAGACGTTTCTAAAACGCCAGCAACACCAAGTCGGAGGGTATATTCTACAACAACGGACAACCAGTCAAGCAGCCGTAGGAACTCAAAGAAATACGAGAAGAAACCTCAAACGCAACAAGTACAGACGCCCCTCTGACAAGTGGTTCTCTTGCCGGAAAGCACGGTTACACAGAAGTCCATTAGCATCAAGAGAGCTGTGGACTCCATCCAGTGTCCACAACTCGACGTTACCACCGCTACTTCATTGACTTGTTATCTCCGTCATACAAAAAAGTAGGAAAGGGGAGGCATCCAGCCTGAGCGCCGAGCATTGGAGCAAAAATAGGTGCCCGAATTTAATATTGACTTACGGACAAGCAGGAAAGTAGAGCGGGAGAAGCTGTGATATCGGCTTGTACGGAGTGGAAATGCCAGGATTACTTGGAAGTTGTCAAAACGACGCGACGTTCCCGCGGTAAGTGATTGAAGATAGCGGGATTTGGCAAGGAACAGAGGAACAAGCGCAGTTCATAGTCCCGCTCGGAGTTGAGGGCGCACGCTGTCGACTACAATGAATGCTAGCCAGACACATCAAGGGGAAGGAGAGCGGTGTACCTGTCTACAAGCTGGGCGACACCGCGATACCGACGAACATAACAAGTAGCACGAAGGTAAAACCCCATTCATCGGAGCGCTGTTACCCCCCGCGATGAGGGCTAGAAACATGATTAAAAGGACGGCAGTGGCCGAATATGCCTAAAAGAAACACCGTATTCGCGTCTTGTACGGCAGCTAGATATCCGCCGAAGCAAGATGGTCGTCAGAAAAGTTGTCGTAATTACACGAAAAGAAAAAACGTACAGCAAACGTAGAAAAAAGGGAAGCGATGGCCTGGGTGCGGTTGTAGTAATTCCACCTTGACATAGACTAATCGCATGAAAATAATTTGCATATACCAGCACGGCACCGACGAATCCGCCCAACGATGATAAACCTTGTGGGAGAAATACGGCCTTGGTCCTACCAAACACTTAACTCCAAGGAACGCGCCGCAGTATGTCGCCCTTGCGATAATAATCTACCACTCTCATGAGACGAGACCAACGCAGCAAGCGCATCGGAGGAATTCACTTACCGCAGGTTTAATGTGTCCACCTGAGATGCCGCCGCTCAGGCAGGCACCCATCGCAATACAATTTGAATACCTGTCAAACGTACATCAGGCGTCGGGACCGAAGCATAAGCCGAGGTGGCTGTGACATACCCGCTTAACCGAAATTGATCGAGAGAAACAAGTTGTAAAACTAGAATCTTGTGGTGGGTTGGAGCGCTTGGTGCTCATGCCTCGCGTGTGTGACATGACACCTAGATTTGTCGAGAGAACTACCAGCAGCGTGAGTAGAGCTTGCGCAGACGCGCCATGCCAAAGAATTCGGCCTGGGCTCGCAGATTGGCAGGAAATAACAACCACAACAAATAAAAAGACCAAGGTTTTCACCTGATTATTTGCAATCGATTAAGAGAAGGTGGGAGAGTAGCCTTGAAACATTTCTCAGACCCGATATCGCTGATGTGCGGGGGGTCACTTGTTGGTCGGCAGAGCGTAGAGCCCCTGGACTCTGGAGAGCGGATAGGGAGACGATTTCTCAACAATAAGGTGCATGCTGAAAGCGAGGGGCAAGCACAAAAGCAAAATGGAGAAAGAGGTGATGCACCTCCATTCAGCGGAAAGCTTGCTGGGATACAACGCTTTTGTATCTTCCTTGCCGTGGGATCGGTCGGCTGCTCCGGAGGCCTGTAACCAGTCAATTAGCACCAATTAGAGAGCAAAATAGACAAAGCCTTTGTGTCAGAGAGGCTTCAGTCACTCCTATGTGTTGTCGATAGCATTCAACTGCGGATGGAAAGCAGAAGGGATGAGCACACTTGATCCAGATTGAAAATTCCGGATCTGTCTTCAAGATCAAGAAACTGACAGAGTTTCTGATGTGAATATTTGGGAACGGAGGAAAGGAATATTTGAACACGACCCAAAGTTGACCACCAGGTATCAAAGCATTTTAGGAGCTGAATCCATCAAGCACTCGCAGGTTGTAAATGTTGACTCTCGCGCCGCGCTTGAGCATATGGGGAAAATAACCATTGAAGCAAGTAAAAATGTTCGCGAGGCCTCCTCGAATTTAGATCCCGAAGGGAACGAATGACAAAATCCTGGTCCAAGAGTCACCGCTAGCAACTGGATGGATTGGTCGTCGGGTGGGTTGTTGATTGTACGCGAGTTTTCGAGTGGCGCATGTCACCTGGATTCCGTTCGGAACAAACATATCGTGAAGGTAGTCCTTCTTGCGTTGCTTGTGAGATAGTCGAGATGGTAACTGGGCGGGGAGGTTTTGAGGCAAAGGCGATGAGGGAGAGGGAGAGGTATGTTGCACGTAAAGCTCGAGAATCCAAAAAAACAAAAGAATGTGTCCTCTCTCGTTTGATAAATGACTGGGTGGTAACCCAAGGCCGGTATGTCTAGAGCGGGGCTTGCTTAGTAGAATGGTCCCTCCCTCCCTAGCTTTGGTCCAATTTTTGTGTTCCAGACTTGGAGGCCCAGGAAGGTTTCGTGACTTTTCAGAGCGGGTACATACATAAGAAATGGCGGTTGGGAAGAAAAGAATCCCGTGAACGTGAAGTTGTAGAAGGCGCCAGTAGTAAATTAGGTGCGCTGTCGAAGACGGTTGCAGAAATGTTGAGCTTTCAAAAGGAGGGTCCCAGGTTGGTCCCAGGGTGAGCGTGCTCGAGACGGTGGCACTTCTGGTCAATGTAATACCATCATCATCCACACAGTACGAATTTGCTTGCAACAAACCAATCACGACAAAGACTTCAAAAAACGACAAATTATGGAGGTTATCGACGGATTGGTAGGCGCGATTTCATGTTTCATTTTGGCGAATGCTCAACAAGTTTCAAGCAAATGCTGACTCTTCTGCACAACTCTCACCACAAGGGGCAAGTTCATCGTTCGGCGCACCAGTCGCATCAAAACATTGTTCTTCATGGGAATTATTAAAATGAGACGGTGCCAGACAAGGGGTTGACTTGATAGGTGTCAAGTCGGATGACGAAGAGAATAGGACGTGCAAAGTTGGCAGAAATCCGCGTTATATCACGTCGAGAGAAGGGACTCTGAATGTCACCCATACTCCATCGCGTCGACGGTGGTACGTGATTGTTCCCCCTCTTCGTATGCTGTTTCACGACCTCTACAGATTTTATGAAGTTCGCCAGGCAAGGATCACCAACTACAATCTCTGGCATACCAACTGAACCAGGATTTCAAGTCATATTTTTGCTGCCAACGTTCGACTAAAGTCTGGCCATTTTAACCAAGAGTTTAGCAATTATCCAACTCCTCAGCGATTGCAATTTCGGCGAGAAAACAGGGAGTCAGCAGTCTTGCCATTCTGATCTCTTGATTTTCTCCTTCGATTCCCGACTAGATCTTGGTTTCCCCGGCGCACACCATCTGCATTGGATGTTTGGTCAACTTCTATTCTCCATAATGGGAGCGAATTCGCGGCTTTTGTCGCACTTCACCCCCTTTCTATGTTGTCACGTGACGGTCATGGTGGAGAGGAGATGATATCTGTAAAGGTCCCATTCACTTCCAACGCCTGACGGCGACCCAATGGGAAGAGTGTCCATTTTTACGGTTGCTGCGATAGTCCGAGGAGCGGCGGCGAACGTTCATGATCATCTGGTAACACTTGTCCTTCTGAAAACCAGACGATGACCGCGTATGGAAAATCAAGGGCCCATACAAATCGTGTAGGCTATTCTGTGGGGCTTCAAGAGTAGTCGCGTCCCTTAGCCTGATCTACGCGGTTTTTATTCAAAAATACACCCTGCGACGTGTCACGGATGGGTTTGCTCACCTGGAGCACTTCTTTCTACACCAGACCTTCAAGGAGTTATTCATTGGACTAGTCGCAAGGGATCTGAAAATTAGACGCCGCCTCCTGCAGCAGAGATCGAGACTTCGTTGTAATTTGCTCCAGCAGAGTGTTCTGAGGAACGCCGCTTCTTTGAGGAAGCTGCGGGCATCACTCCTCATAACTGCCCTCTGGAACTTCAGTGTTTTTGATGAGGCCGCTTGGTATCTGGAGCGCCACCAGACTTTTATGATTTGGGAAGGGGCCTGAGCCATCCTGAACATGACTTGATTTTCGTCGTCCTTCCGAACGAAGTCTTGAATCCTTGAATATATGTGGGAGGTCAGCACAGATGCCACCCCCTCCTCCAGCAGACATCGAAATGCTGACGTGCCTTGATGGAGTGCTCAGCTACATGTTTGACTGCGGGGACATGCTCTCTTCCTTCGTCAAGGAAGCTCGTTGGTTGTCATTGAGAATGTGAGGACGTATCATTTCTATGGCCATGATTCACTCCTCTCTGGATCTTGCACGTCCTTGTAACCTTTTACTTTGCCGTGGAATGAGTCAAGGATGAAAGTCCGACGCCCACCGACCTTTTAGAATTGGCAAGGCCTGCTGCAGTCGCTGAGCAGCAGAAAACTGCAAGTTGGCTACTGGAGAGAAGGTGCCGCCGATTCACTTTGACGTAGGGGGCTTTGTGTCGAGGCGGCAACTGTTGGACGTTGAGGGGGTTATGTTCTTCACAACTTTTGGCAATGCCTTCCTTCTGGGCGCTTGGACAGAGGATATCGGGCTGTCGCCATTCATCCCCCTAGCCTTTTTCCGACAAGCGAGCCCTCCGACTTCTACTCGCAAATTAAAGGCAAATGATAACTGCTCTACGCGAGATCCAACCATTTCCAGGCTAGAAACTCAGGAACCAAAAATTTAAACTGAATTTTGAGATCCCCGCTGTTTTGACGGTTATTTGGACCCCAAATTCCAACATAAATCACCCTGTTTCGCTGGGTCACTTTATTTTTCACCCCCACGACCACTGCCCGCCCCCGCCCCAACACTTGTCTTTCCTTCCACAAACTAAAACGTACATCATTTTATTCTACATCCACTATGCCTCTTTCGGAACTCGTCTTGCCGTCTTTTACACTCGTCCTGAGTGATTCTGGTACCCTCGGTGACTTCCAGCGCGCCCAGACTCGTGAAATCCACATTTCCGTCTCTGCTCCGTCGAACGACGAGGACTTCATGGTACGGCGCGTTCACTACACACACCTCACAGTCACTGAGGCTTCTCGCCCTGTTCACAGCGTACGATTGACCTCCGCACGGCCCCAGCCCTGTTCACCATTTACAAAAGCACATACTACCCGGTAGGTCGCTCTTCCACGCACTCTATTTTGCCTTCTCGTTACTCAATTGACTTTTGTTCAGGACGCAGACGCCGCCTCCTTATTCAAGGATGTGAAGGAGGGCCTTATTTCAGATGGGTATTTCTGGGTTCGTATGTTCGAAAATTGGATTAAGCGTTGTGCTCATCATATTGCAGCGACGTCTGAAAATGGCTTTATTGAAGGTCAAGGGCTTTGGAGGGAGGATCTTCACTGCCTGAGTTTACCACCGTTGGATGGAATCTGCTTTCACGAATAATTGCTTGCTAACATCTTTCTCTCGCTCTTTCTTGCACCTCATCCACATGGTCAATACTTCACCGTCTCTTGTGTAATATCCTGCACAATCATACATAATTCACCCCGAGCTGTTGAATGGTTCATACTCACGCAAAATATAGCTGTCGTACATTGAATCCTCTCATAATTGCTGCACGTAAATCAGCATTCGCAAATTGACTTTCTTCCCGTCGAACATTACGTTTTTGCGATGGTGGAAGTCGCCACACATGATTTGGTACATTTTGCGTTTCTTTGGGGACATCCCTAGATCTAGATATTCACTCTCAGCGGGGGATCTGATGTTGAAAGTTGCGCTATTATGATCACACTCTGTTGGCTTTCTCTGGACAGGAGATGGCGTTGTTGAGCACCCACTCACAAAAAAAAAAAAAAAGTCGTAGTCTTCAACGTCTTGAGGCACACAGTTGACCATCTTGTAATCTTTTCTTGCAACTTCATGGTAGATTCAACACATTGAGACTGGTTCAGTTGCCTTGCGTTCAAAAGTTCGCACAGCATCTAAATATCGGGAAATATCATGATCATTTTTGGTGACGTCTGTAGTAGTTCATATGATCTCGTTTTGGTTGCGTTTTGCTTGACGTGCCTTCATATCGATAAAGCGCACAGTGGTGGGAAGGCGAGGAAGTAAGGGAAGGGAAAAAGACAAGGGGAGCGTAGGTACAGAAGGGAACAAAGTGAATGGGTTCAGGAAGCCGAAGGTAATGAATGGAAAAAGACGGTATCAACGCCAGATCGAGGCGAAATTGCGCCAAGAGTCCTAAATGACGCTGAAGCCCGACTTTAAAGAGCTTCCAAGACAAGGAAACGCCAATTCCAAGTTGAGGGTGCTTGAACAGCGAAGGGGAAAGAGGAGAAGAACGGGAAGGGTACTGCACAGCGACAGGAAAGAAACGAGCTGGGAAAGGCGGGGAAAACGTCGGCCTATATAGCCAGAGGCGCTGTGGCTGTGCATCTGGCATTGCTGTGACTCCGACGGTGGTGGGAAAGTTCTCAGGCATAGCCGCGTAGCCGAATGCTCCCGATTGAGGTCACGCCAGCCGAAAGGTCAAGGCTTTCTGCAAGTTGAAAGTCCAAGAGTCAGAAGGCTGCTACTTTGGCTTCACCTGGAGAGGTTTGACGCTACCGACACCAGCTTATTCCTCTGCTTTGACACGGAGAATCCAAAGCGAAAAGATCTTCTGGCATTTGCATAATTTTTGGAAGAGCAACCTCGACGGAGCCAGGGATATTGCTTGCAGCTGCTGGAGACATCATCCATCATCCACTTATAGGGAACAGCGACGCGTTTCAATAAAATCTAAGAAAGAGTAGCAGAAGGGAAAAAATCGACAATGATAGTACGTACTTGAACCACATTCAAAAATCAACAAAGGACCCGGTTATATACCTTAGCTATATAAGCCCACGTCACTTTAGTTCATGCTGATCCTGAAGCACAGCGGCAAGCTACGAGAAAGTATTTAGCAAGGGTAGTAAGTTTTCACATTACCAACAGCTTACCTACACTTTAGCGGTAGCATATGTCTGGTTAAAGTCCTATCCCTCTCTTTTACTCAGATCGTCTGGCAAATTTCTTCGGAGTGTGGGCCTTAGTATGAGAGGGGGAAGGCTTACGGCTGTTATCATACATCGGGTCCGCAACTAGTCGATGCATCAGCATCAATCAGGCATATGTAGGGGTGAGGAGGAAGAACTCACATCTAACACGAAGGATTGACAGATCCAAAAGTGAGTCAGACATCTAGACATTCTCTCGTGGGACAGCATGGACATTCCATTGATTTTTCCATAGAAGATGGAAAGTTAGATCTAGGCACATTCCCTCACGAAGACGAAGTGAGCATTAAATTTGAACGACCAGGGGTTTGTGTCCGTAGAAAAGCCACCTCCACGCTTTGTCCGCCGCAGGGTCGTCTCTTAGTGAGTCGTCGAATTAATAGGTTAGTGGCCAAGAAGTGGCACCAGCCGGTCTAGAGCTATACGAACGTGCTTCGTCGCACCAAAGAACAGAAGAACGTGGACGCATTCTAACGAAGCACGTACGCGCAGGTGCAATGCACTAGACGATAAAGTGAAGTCCCTTCTTTTGAGCGCTGATCCTTTTCTCAGGACACTAGTAGACTGGAAGACTTCACGAGAACTGGCACCGTGGTTGAGATGACAGTCCGGTGAACGGTTTTGAGGTGTTGGCATCACTCGAGACGTAGGAAGGGGCGGCGTGGCGTCGAAGGCCACACAGCTGTACAGTCTTCGCCGAAAACCACCACAGTTTTCTAGTGAAGCCGGTGGTGTTGGGGTGGTGAGTTGTTAATGTGAGTTGAAACTCCAAAAAACAACAAAGGTAAACTGAGTTGAGTTAAAGAGAAAAAGGTGGGGAGGGCTTGAAGCTTGCAACTTGTGTTGTTTGGGAAATCCTTGCCATTTTTCAAACATACCATAGTAATGTACAGGGGAATACACATTTTCAAAAACGATACGAAGGGCAGAAACGCTCTACAACAACGAAGAACCGGAAGAAATGCAGCAACAAAAAAGAGAAACCTCGATCACAAAAAAAAAGAGATGCCTCCCTCAAACAACCTCCGCCAGTTGGCGTTCTTGCGAGGGAGCACGGCTAAGAAAAAATCGTATCAGCAAATACGTATGGATGGTTGGGAACATTTGGCGAAACTCACCGCCATTTGATGGGGCTGTTATCTCCATCGTATAAAAAGGTATCATAGAGTAGGCCTCCAGCCTGAGCGCCAAGGACCGGAGCAATAATGGGAGCCCAAAGCCAATATTGACTATGAGGTAGCAGTCAGCATTCAGGGAGGTACAGATAAAGGAAAAAGTAGGTAAGGGGAGTGCGCTGAAATGTTAAGACGCCACATATGCGGATAACGCTCACCGCGCAGGCGGAGAGTGTGTGTTTATTTGGAAATGGTCAAAAAGATGCGACATACTTGCGATAGTTGAAGAGAGCCTTTCCGTAACCTGCCATAGCGAGGAACAAGCGTGGTCCTAAGTCTCGCGCGGGGTTGAGGGCGTACGCTGTTAATCAAATTCATCGCTGTTCATACATCGAGGAGAACATACATAGCATACCTGTTTGCATGCCGAGCGACGCCCCAAGGCCGACGAACAAAATAAATAGCGCAAATGGTAAAAGCCCATTTGTTGGGGCGCCATTACGTTTGTCGGTGAGGGCCAGGACCATCATAAAAAGAACGGCGGTGGCTATGAATTCCGAAAAGAAGCACGATACTTGCGTCATGTATGGCAGCTTGATTTATGGTGCTTGTCAGACAAATTGCGGCCCTTCGAATGATAAACTTACGGCATACGTCGCGAAGAGGGAAGCGGTAGCTTGGGTGCGGATGTGATGCCCGCCTTCGAAGACATTGATTGCATGGATGTAATTCGCGTATACCAGCGCGGCACCGATGACCCCACCCGACACCTGGGCGAGGATGTAGCCTAAAAAAATGTTGATGAGATCATTGCACCATGACACGCAGCCTTGGACGTACTGGGCACTTTACGCCAAGGAAAGCCGCGGTAAGTCGCCATTGCGATGGTAACCTACAATCGTCTACATGAGACGGGGCCAATGCGCCATCAAAGGAAGGGGAAGATCTTACGGCAGGGTTAATGTGTCCTCCAGAGATGCCGCCGCTGACCCAGACACCCATCGCAATACCTGCCAAAAAAAAAGGGGGTACGTATCAGATGTCAGAATGGATGGAAATTTGAGGTGGGTGTGACATACCGATGGCCCATCCGAAATTGATAGAGAGAAACGACTGTGAAACCTTTGTAAACCAAGACCTGAACAAGTCGGGTAGAGTACTTACACCTCGAGCAAAAGACGTAACGTTTGGATTTGTCGAGAGTACAACCTGGCAGGCAGAGCCTGCACCAAAAATGATCAAGAGCGCCACACCGAAAAATTCGGCCATGGGCTTGCGGATTGCATGCCTGTGGTGGGCGAAGGTCAACATGACGGGCAAGAACACTTAAAAAGACAAAACTGCTCGCCTGATATCTTGCAGATGGGTAAGAAAAGAAGGTTGTCGAGGGGCCTCGAGATGTTTTTGAGTCTCAGCGCGGGACGAGGAGGGGCTCAGCTGTTTCTCATAAATGAGTGTAGAATCCCTGGAGAGTGGGTTTCGAGACGATTGCTCAGTGATATGTTGTTGGCCAGACATGTTAAGAGCAGAGGGCAGCCACAAAAGTAGAATAAATGAAGGAAAGATGCAGCTGCGGGGGAACTTGCTGGGGTGCAAGATCGCGTTCGTGCTCTCTTATATTAAACCCACGAGAACCATGCTTTCTTCCGTATCATGAGCCTGCGGGTGAGCTGTCCCGGAGGCACGTAACTTTTTATTGGTGCCGATTAGGATGAACAGCAGATAAAGTCAACCTAGGCCAACTTGTGCCAGAGAGGCACTTTTCGGTTCCTTTAATAATGGAAGCCCTGCAGGTACTACCACAACTTCGGAATTCGGCATCAAGGAAGAGTGGGGATGGACAGGATGAAGAGAAGAAGGGTTGAGCGCAAATTGAAGAACATGCCTTTGAGTCACCGTCCGGCGTTGAAAAAATTCCGATTTCGTCTTTTTCGCACAGCAGGTACACACCGTGAAGTTTAATAGGGAACTGACAGAACTTGTTGTCAAAAGATGGTACATGGGGGACAGCACTTGATGCACCTTACCTGACCAGCGCTCTTCTAGACTTGATGGCAAACGATAGATGGACACTTTGCCTTCGCCATGTACCAATTCGTCCATGGGAAATGAGGGACTTGGATCCAGATTTGTCTCGACAGAAACATATCCCCCCCCCACAAAGTCATCACGAAGCACACGAGCCCAGCAGAACACGCAGAGATCCCTATCGACAGAAAGGCCACCTCCCCGCCGCAGGGCCCTCTTCTAGTGAGATTCTATTCATCGGAACCTCGCCCAGTGAAGTTCTCGTTATCGATGACCATGCTGGGTACCTGAGGTATGGCAAATAAGTCCCTTCAAGCGGTCTAACGCCGTGCACAGTTGTTCTTGAATTCGAGACCAAATTCCGAGTCGCGCCGAATGAATAGATAGAAGAACGCGTGTGCGAAATCTGGAGAAGTATGTCTACAGACGCCAGCCAACCACCAGGAAAGTTCCCAGGTCGTCACCAGTAACAGATGGCAAGGGGACATCGTTTTTTCTTTGCTCGCCGTTCAAGATCCCTTGAACAACCCTTGAATTCAATTTGATCAGATGGCCTTTTTGCAAAAATTAATTTCGGACACAAGGAGGTACAGCTTGATGGCAGCAGGCAACTTGGTCGAGATGCGACAATTTCGGTTCATGAGATTTAGAGGCATTGTCATTAGATATCGAAGGAGGGAGCAACGCAGAATAGTACTTTTGACTTTTGAGCTAACTGTGGAGCTCAGAAACCTTCAAAAACAACAAACGCAAACAGCACTATGCATTCCTGAGTCGTCCGTCACCACTAAAGCACTCACCAACTCAAACGCCCACTAGTGCACCGTTGGCCATCTGCCTCGCACATTTGAACGAGGCATTCACCGTTCTGCACCGTAATCCCTGACCAGCACTACAACAATGGCAGCGCCTACGCCAAGCCGTCAGGCAATCCTCAGCCTGTATCACAACATGCTGCGCACGTCCCAGTCATTCAGCTCATACAATTTCCGCGAATACTTTATCCGAAGAACGAAGGACACTTTCAGGACGATCCAGGTGTGTGTTTACGTGCTCTTCCCTGATTGTACTAATCGAACTCTACATCAATTAGGCGGAATCAGACCCGAATAGAGTCGGAATGCTGTATTCCGACGCTGTGAAAGAGTTTACCGTCTTACGACGCAGCGCGATCGTGAATCAATTGTATGGAGGGTGGAAACTCGCTATTGAGACTGAGAAAAAGCCGGAAGAGTTCAAGACGAGGGGTGATAATTGATGGATAGTATTATCGAATTTTAGAGGAAACTTGGAGGACAGTCAGCACCGCTGCTGGTACCCCTGTAGGGATATCAGTTGATGAAGCTCATGGCACCCCCCCTGGCTTGCACTAATGGCTCTAGTGGACAGGTGCTAGAAAACACGATGGTCCGTTTATACCATCTTGCGACAGTTCAGTTAGATTTGAATGGCATTATGGAAGGCGCCCACAATCCCTGTGTGTGTTCGCCTGATGTTCGCAAATGAAACTTTTTGCTTGAATGACTCCCCTTGTGGTTCTGCGAAGCTAAAGCGGGTCGATCCCGAAGTCGCAAGACTAATAACTGTTTTACAGGAGAGGCGAACAACCCATCTCCGGTCCAAGTAATCTAACCTCCTTGAACTTCCTTCCTAAGAGGAACTCTTCGACCCAGAACCTGAACCCGACTCCCACCACCCCCACCACCATCCACCATTCTTACTTTTGCCCACCGGCGCAACAGGATGGGGATGCTGCCTCCCCGCAATAGCAGCTGCCTTTCTCTCAATCGTCTCCTCTTCCCTCTCCTGTGCACCACTTTCCGGATGCATGTGCTTTCTTACCGTCGGCCCCTTGACTATCTTCCCAGCTAACGCCGCCTCCTCCTCGTACGCCGCCTGTGCCCCCCTCAAGCGACTCTCAAACTCCCCCTTTTCTTTCTCCTTCTTCGTTTCCTCCGTAACTCCCGTCGCTTCTTCGACCTTTTTCCTCTGTGCTTGTAGGCTCATGGACCCTGCGACGAGGGCGGCGATGGTCACGCCCTGAAGTACTACGCGCGCACGTAGCCAGTAGTTCATGTCTGTTGACTTTCCGGCTCGCATTTTGACAGCTGACATGACAAGTGCGCCGCACGTCGCTACGCAGCCTATGAATGAATAGTTTTAGTTGTCTGCCAAAAAAAACAAGCGTGAATTGGTGAAACTCGAAAATGGGAGATTTTGGGAAGGAGGAGAAGGAAGTGCGTCATCGTACCGATGGGTACCCATGGGTTTTCCTTGAACTTTCGAGAGAACTTTTCTGTCCACCCTTCGTAGGCCTGGCCTATGGGTATATGTACTGCTGAAGGTGATTGTGCGATGGTGTTGCTGGTCATGTTTCGGATAATCGAGGTTCAAGTTTTGGGGGATTGTACACCGGGCGGGATAACCTTTAGAAAGTGAAGAAAAGGAGTTACAGTGTAGTCGCAATGACACTGTTAGATATGGGTAGCGGAAGGAGATGTGACGAAAGGCTCTCCGATCTCCTTTTTTGGATTCTCATGCCCAAGTCAAATTGCTATCGGAAATTGCAGCCTCGACATAAGGCCACCCCTCATGCTTTGGTACTATACAAGGGGATGATACAAGTGTGAAAATTTAGCCAGCGAAGTGAGAAACCACTCCAGCATCGGGCAATGTGAAGGTCCACTCCGGCTCTCCAAGCCCCAACCACTTCGAAGGTCTGTCGACATTCATCCAACTGGGAATCGACTGGCTCAACGGAGGGCGCCCTGCTGGCGGTACGTCTACCAAAGCTCCTTTTTAAAAACTTCCACCCCCTAGCCCCCATGCAGCGTAGAGATGAGCACAATCTCATCGCCATCTTTCAGCAAATATTCTCCCTCGCCTTCAAGCTCCCAATCCGTATCATTGATCAGAACCAGTATCCCAGGCCGCCTGTTAATTACCATATCAGATTCAGCGAGGAAAACCAAGCTTGAATCTACGCACACGGTCCCATTCTCCATAAACAGCTCCTGGCGCTCCTTTAGCAAGTGATCTCGCAGATGGTGGAGGAGGTATGTCACGTCCGCTGGCCTCGTAGCCGATGCAGCAGCGCCCTTTGTTAGAGAGGTATTGTTGTCCACGGGTACGGTCGAGGGTATCGTGACGCGATGTGAGCGTTGGTTGGAGAAAAGAAGTTCGAGGCCGCCTCCGAATTCGATCTTGAGAGATATCGTGTTGGTCTCTGTGGACATGACTTTATGGGTAGGGAAATCTGTGGTGATGTGGTTTCCTGAAGACAACGTGAGGTACAATCGGACTGGGAGAACAATGGTGTAGGATTGGAGGACGAAGAGAGTCAAAAATAAACACCGGCTGCCGGACCGTTGCTCTTGCAAAGGCTGTTCCGCACGACACTCACTACATACAGCTCACCCTTTTCCCCCTGTGCTTGCCCTGCACGCAAAAAAAACCTACAATACTCATCTGTGGGTGTGACAGGCGTTGGAAGCGAAGCCCAAAAGACCTTTTAAAGCATAGTCAGCTGAGTAGGTCTACACAGGCCTTGAGTCATCGAGCGCGCCCCGTGAGCTCTCATGTGCTTGGCGATTCACCTCCTCTGAGCAGGATCCCAAAGGCGCAAGGACTTTGGATTGTGCTTGATCGCTTCTTTGTTCTCAAGATCAGGTGAATCTCGTTCAGGTTCGTATGCATCAGCTCACGCCGGCGCTCATTCTCTCATCCACAACTTCTAGACTGCAATTCGTAACTTCGCTGCTTAAAAGGCTTCTGAGATGGCTGATACTCCTCCAGCGCTACGAAAAAAGTCCAGGCTGAAGGCAGGACTTCGTCGCATCGGCAGGGTCCTTCTGTGCGGGGTCCCCATCTCACCAGACAGCATAGAGCACGCCCTAGAGAAGGCCTCGCCGGCTAATACGTCTATCGAAAAGTACACTGATACCATAACCCCTGCAACAAGCTGCACATCCGACGCTCCTTCGTTGACAATGGTCCGCGCGCCTCTAAAGAAACGCTCGGAGAGTCGAACATCGCTGCAGAAAATGATGAACTCTGCCAGACCCATCGAGCAGCTTCCACCAGAAATCATGGCCGAGATATTCGCAATGGCAGTTCTCTCAGAGGCGGTCCCCCCAACAAGCTCACGTAGAATGACTCCGCTCAAGGTGGGAAAGGTGTGTTCCCGGTGGCGAGGGATCGCCTGGTCCACCGCTCATATTTGGAGTTCGGTTTACCTACGGCTCTCAAGGAGGCGATATCAGGCCCAGGCTGCGCTGTTGAAGGCTTGGCTGGACCGTTCAGGTCGCTATTCACTCACGATTCACCTTTCGCTTGAAGATGAAGCCGTGTGGACCAACGCTGCTCCTCAGAAAGTCGTCGCTATACTCGCATCGGAGTCCAGAAGATGGTATTCTGTCAACTTTGTACTCCCAGAAGCGTGCTATCCGCGTCTGGAGATCGTTAAGGGCAACCTCCCTGTCCTGTCCTCGTTCATACTCCAGCCTCTCTTGAGTGACTGCCGCCGATCCCAAGCTAATAGAAAACGATTGACCGCATTTGAAGATGCCCCAGAGCTACGCACCGCCCACCTGAATGGATATTACCTCGACGACACCATTATCCCATGGGGTCAGCTACGACAGCTCACCACCCAGCATGTATACCTCGACGAATGCTTCTACGCCCTTCTACGTGTCCCCCACGTCACATACGTATGCTTTTCCACCATCCTACTAAACGACACCGGGCGTGTCATTGTCAAATCCCCAATCAAGCTCCCACACTTGGAATACCTCAAGATGCACGGAGCTTCAGGAGCCGATCAGGCGATCCTCCTCGCTGAGATGACCCTTCCCTGCCTCTCGGAACTCCACCTCTCCTCCCGCGACACCAGCCGCGTGCTGTCCTCCATACCTGCACTCCTCACTCGTTCTGGGTGCCTTCTCAAGAAATTCACACTTTCAAGCTGCCAGCTCGTGGAAGACGAGCTTGTCGAGTGCCTTTCAGGCATGCCGTCTATCGAAGAACTGAAACTCGCACCTCTCCCCACTGGGCCACCACTATCAAGTCTTCTGATGAATACCCTCGCTGGATACACGATGAATGCCGATCAGAACCCAGATTCGTATAAGGGCGCATTTCTGCCTAACTTGCAGCACTTGGAGTATGAAGGCTTGGCGTCGTTTAATGGGGCAGCTGTTGAGATGATGTTGGGGTATCGCAGACGGCGCTCGGGTGAAGGGCCCCCTGCTATCGCGAACCTCAAGTCTCTGAGGATAATAACCGATAGCGATATCAATGCGAACAGGGAGGTGAAGAAGAATCTGCAGAAAATGGCGGATGAAGGTTTGGTTTTGGTTATCAAGTCACTGGGCGGTACATCGTGGTTGTGAGCGACCCGTGGTGAGCAGTTCTCTCGAGTCTCGAGCTTCAGGCGGGTGCTGTGCTTACACCAACTTTACTTATTTTCAGCACTGCTTCCTCAGGGTGTCCGTCTAAATTTAAACCCATCAGCAGATGTCTTCTATTTGCAAGAAGATAAGAGTCCAAGAAGATAAGAGTTACGTAACCCCGCCAGCATCTCTTCTACTTCAACCACGACCGATACTGGATCCGGCTCTATCATAGATGCCGATGCCCACCATTGAAAGCCTCCTCCCTCGGATTGCGACCATAAAGCGCACGTTCTTCCTCTCTATCTTGGCCTGCGACGTTACCCTCCTCAACCTTGCCATTCACCCATACACATTATCCATCACCTATCACTTGGCATGCCTCACCCTGCTCCACCACGGTCTTTTTATCTGCCTGTACAACAAATGGCCCCAGGCACTCGTCAGTCGGACGGGCACGTACAGCGTCTGGGCCATATTTCTCTCTTGGGTCGCTGCGACGTGTCTCTTCATTGCGGCTGTCGGTCGGGGTGTGTGTATGCTTGATCTGGATGATGAGAGTGTTAGGTTGTTCGGGAGGGTGTTGAGGCCGACGGAGGCGCCCGTGCAGCTGCTGGTCGGCCTGTTTTCGTTGATTGCCCAGCTTTATCTGTTGGCGGAAATATGCAGGGAGTGCTATGTCGTTCGAGAGCTCTTGGAGGGCAGTGGGAAAGTTGTGGTTGAGGAGGAGGCGTTTTTGTCTCGTAAGACTTATTCGGAAAAGATGGGTCAGTCATGGGTGCTTTTCGACTTTTGGGTGTGTTTGCTGACTTGAACTTCGTTGGGCAGAGCTTTGAGTCACCACAACGAATATCGTTACTTTTTCGTAGACATGTCATCAGACGCTTGCAAACACTGGATTTCGGATCACAATTTAATATCCATCATTCTGTAATGTCGGCTTTGTGGTCTTACTCGCACCTGGCTTCATGCTGGAAGGGTAATATTCAGATCCTTGCTCAAGTTTATCAAGTAGCTCCGCAAGACTGTGATCTTTACCAGCACTTGCTTTTCACGCAGTCATGCCAATCAGGGCCTTCACCCGGATTCACCAGGAGTGGTAATTTCATGTGGAACTTGTTAAAATCTTGGTGGTGGGCGTTTTTTGATCTTTAGCTGGCTTTGCATAGACTGACGACTTATTCCTATGAGATTCTATTGGCATGTCAAAAAGAGGCTCGTCGACATTACGACTCTTCAAGTTACGCCTAAGCTTTGCCGAGGAACGATCCCATCACAGATGATATGACTTTGGCGATACGAACGATAACTCATCCCCCTATCGAGACCTTGTTAATATTGTTACAATCAGACATCCATCTACATCTACAGGCGACTAAGGTTCATTCTCGATCGATCACATATACGAAGATCGATAATGGTCTGCCTGAAGTTCAACCAAAATTCAGACGTTCGCTGTCGTTCCATGCACATGGCGGCCACTGTAAGGTCGTTATGCCGCCAATGCTGCCGACAGTGACCGAGTGGTGGGCGGGGTTTTTTTTTGGCAACTGATCCGGATCCGCCCTCCTGATGCTTCCCAATTGCAATTGGCAATGTGATTGGTATCTAGCACAGATACTCACTGCCACCTTCAACGACATCGAGATGTTGCTCACTGGGATCCTCGAAATCCTGCCACCAAAGGGCAGGTCATAAACCTTGATGTGTCTTTCGATCATTTTCTGCAATTGGTGCTCAACAATGTATCGGTCAACCCCTGGGCTTTAACCGCACCTCCATACCTGGCCTTCTTTACCGTCACGCACATCAGCTTCAAGAAACCCGGCCACGATATTTTTCAACCGCCGTGCTCCTCATCTTCTGGGCTGAGCTCATTGCATGGGGTGGTGTACTTGCTATTTTCGCCGGCACCGTCACGTAGCGTCGTTGAGGACGATGTCATATTTTGTGGGAAGCCCCTCCAGCGTACAGAGACATGGAAAGACTTGGTCTTCGCAGCTGTGCTGTTCAGCGCGCAGGGACTTGTTTTGGTGGCCACGGTGAGTAAAGCTGGGAGAGCTGGCCTTAATGCTGCCAAGAAGGTCGCTGAGGATGATTTCGTGAGAAGTGGAATGGGACAAGGTGAGCTACTTGAGTTGTCCTCGAGCAACTTTTGTTGATTTTGAGCCAATTCTTGACAGACTCCTGAGAATTAGAAATCCCTGTACTCGGCGGGTAGTTACAGTTTTTATCTATGGTCCTTGGTCCTATCCACTCCACACATTATTTGCTTTCTCAGAATGTCATTCCTTACGGACATACTTTCCATTAACTTGAATACAGTGTACCTATTTTGAATTATGCGTGGCTTGAAGGTCATCGCTTGCGAGAGAGAACTGGGCGGAAGTGACGGAACGCGCTACCCTCCTCAGTCGTTCTTAAAATGCGAGGAATCGGTGGACTCCAAAAGAAGAAACCCAATTATTTGTGTCTATTTGATATGATCACGCACTATACATGTGACCGCGTTTTTGGAAGTTGTGAGTCAAGTCCTGTTCGTTTCCTCATCTCAATGCTTCCAGCCATATCATGGAAGGAACTCAACGCAGCGTTGAAAGAACCGCCAGCTATGATGGGCTAGACTTTACTGTTCATAACTTCATTTCCCCTTCATCGACCGCGCCTCGGAAGGATTTGCTAGCTCTTGGTCAAAAGATTATCCAGTCTGCAAAGACTTCATCACCAGATTGGCTGGACCCCAGGCCTATTCCAACTTTTAAGCTTTCTACAAGTACGTGGTCCACTGACTTGGCAGGATGAAGCTCATGAGTTGTTGAGCAGGGTTGTTTTCATATGCTGTTATGCCGCCTGTGACCCTTCTACGAGATGGAACATCTAGTACACAGGAGGATCTGAAAGAATGGGGTTCTCCTGTAGAAGAATCAGAAGTCTATCGCATTGAAGACTTGGAGGAGTGTGTGAGCAGCGATTTCAGTTCGCTGTTCCAGGTCAAGGAGGCAAATCCTGAACACAGTCAACTTCTGCACCGAGCACGGGTAAAGCGAGACTCCGAGTGTGCCCTTTTGGATGAAGTTGTTAGAAGTCCTAAAAGGCTACGATCGGACAAGGTGGGGATTGAGATACCTCGGTTGACGCCTTCGGAGGGGAAGGTCGCACCAGCGGTCATTGAACCTCAGGTCATGGTAGAAGACAAGGATTTGGATTTGGAACCTCTATATCACGTCATACCCCAGGTTCTATCTCATGGCCCGATTTTCATAGAACACATGACTGACATTGTATTTTATCTAGCCCCATGTCCATCCCTCTCTTCTGCCCAAGAAACCTCCAAAGGAATCTGTCAAGGGATACGCCAAAACCATCCCCATCCCCATCGCCCCTCATGTACAGATATCTCCACCGTCTCGCTACGATCGCAGCGCCTGGCTTATCCCCGTCCGAGGAAAGCTTCCCTGGGAGGGCTGCACATCCGCTGCCGTTCTTACTCCTTTGCGGCGGATTCCAATCGCGCCTGGCGCCATCACAAACGGCAATCAAATCATCTGGTCTCACGACGCATTGCAGAGGTTCTGGAAGTTCATCCTTTCGTTACGGAACAATGGGAAAATCGGAGCCATTGGGATATCGTTCCACGCCGCCCCGCCCTCTATTGAGCCGACAGGATCCTCGTATTCATACTCCACACCATCTGGTGTAGGGGCGCAGATCGTTCCGCGAGACACTGTTCCAAGTATTGCTTCATCTGGGAGTGGACACTCCACTCCTGGTCCTAATATTCTCTTTGACGTGCCGTCATCAGTTGATTATATGAAGATATATCATGAGGGACCACGAAGAATGATCGTTAGGACGGCCCTGGATGTCTGGCGATACGATGCTGACGCGAAAGACGGATCTCAGAGGATTCGCCCTCTCAAGGGTGCGAAACTGGTCTTGTTGGACCACAGGTCGAGGGGAGTGTTGATCTCCTAACCTCCTCCGATTTTTCCTCGTCGTCAGCACCTAATTCGCCTAAAGATAACGGAGCTTACCTTCTGGGCAAAACCATCATTGACGAAATAAGCTTTTTGCGATCCCGGCACTTCCACTACAGCACACGCTTCTTGCTTTGGATTCAATATGAAGGGGAAGGAACTACGACTCTTCGGCAGCATTTAAACAATGCATCATAGCACAGTGGCATGCACCTGGAGCTGGCATATCATAGGGCCTTGCGCAGTCTCATCCACGAAATATATTACCCTCGCAACATCCGTCCCTTGGTGGTCTTTACATTGCCCCATTCCTTGTTGTGGGCGCTGATGCAGCTTACTTCCCCGGCCATGGTGTATGCATGTATATGGCTCCGATCCTCTCCTGCGCTTCACGAGTACTTACCTTCCAAACCAACTGCATCACTATACGTCGACCCAGAAGATTCTTTCCGGCGAGTAGTGCGATATTTACTGGTTGAGTTCTAGGAAGCTCGAGCACGCTTGGGTTATTTGAATTCGACCCTTGAGATTTTTTTTCTACGCTTTCTCGCAATACTTATCCTGCGCACATTGAACAAGGACAAAGAGAGGTTGAAGGAAATGATAAGGTTGACTTTGGGACCCTTCCATTAATATGACTTCAGAGAGCTCTTTTTGGCTCGCTTTCGCGATCACGGCAAGCTTTACATATCACATTTCTGATCCTTCGGTGGCGCTACGCAGATTTATCGAGGGAAGTTCTGATTACTTGATAGACACGCTCCAATCGATCCGCGTAATCGCCGTCACTTTATATTTCAACCTCAAGAGGAGTACTTTTTGCGTACAACATGACCTCCTTTTCATCAGAAGGAAAAGCCCTGTTGGACGACAAGATTGTTTGTTCTCTTTTTACGCAGCATTGAAAACATCTCAACTCTATTTATATAATAGGCCCGAGCATGCCATGAAAGCAAAATTCCAAGCGTAATCTTCGGGGTGTCGAGTGTAGCTGAAGAACTATACTTCGGGGCAGCTGGCTTGCGGGACTTGGGTAAACCTTCGAGTGGTAATGTGGATGAGTCAAGCATATTATGGCTTTGCAGCATGACCAAATTGGTCACTACCGTGCGCTTGCTTTCTACATATCGATTCTTCATTTCATCGAAACTTACCAGATCGCAATCCTTCAACTAATTGAACAAAAAAAAATATCTCTCGATGCTGTCGTCTCAGAAATTATTCCTGAGTTGAAGGATCCCGTGGTCCTGGACGATCCTTTTGGAGAAGAATCAACCTTTAAACCTGCAAAAACTACGATCACGCTTGCGCACCTTCTAAACCATTCCAGTGGCTTATTCGTCAGGGAGAAGCGTGACCCTCCTTATACCCTGCCAACATTGCTAACCGGCGACTACGAGCCAACGGATCCGGTTGGGTTGTTCTATACCCGCTACAGGGTATG
Organism: Laccaria amethystina LaAM-08-1; assembly: GCA_000827195.1. Taxonomy (NCBI): domain Eukaryota; kingdom Fungi; phylum Basidiomycota; class Agaricomycetes; order Agaricales; family Hydnangiaceae; genus Laccaria; species Laccaria amethystina. The sequence continues at coordinate 312,208 of KN838549.1, read as the reverse complement.
AGTGAATAAATTCTGCTTGTCAACTCGCCTGAAAAAAATATCTTACACGCAGGAGAATTTCCCCGCAATTCCTTTGAAATTCGAGCCTGGATCGGATTGTAAGTTCCTTCGATATTGTGGGTAGTTTTTTGAACTGATTTAGTAGCTAGTCGCGTATGGGCTTAGTACTTGTACAATCGGTTTCATCATCGAAAAAATTTCGGGGCAGTCGCTTGAGGAATACTGGTTCGTGCTATTGTTGTTTCGACGCCATATAATTATTTAATGTTGATTTTTACAATAGTCAAAAGCACATATGCACACCACTGGGCATCAAAGCTACCTTCTACCTGACCCCGGACTATAAGGCGAGATCAGTTGCTCTTTCTTTTCGAGAACCTAGCGGAGAGTTTGTTCCCTGGGCAAGTCAAGTACCGGTCATTGAACAGGTTCCTAAGAAAGGTGCGAGAGTTGATCGTTTGCTAGTCTGTAGAGAGTAACACAGCAGCTTCTTGATAGTTCATCTGCTTCTGGGTGGTTTGGGAATGTACGCATCTCTTCGGGATTATCTAGCTCTTTGCCGCCATTTACTTCAGATACGAGGTGCTTATTTTCGGAAAATTCGTTGCAAACTCGTCGGCTCATTCTTTTTAGCTGGTTTCGCTGAAATCCCCATTCTATCTGTGGACTCTGTCCTATCACTCTTCAAACCGACATTGAATGAGGTTGCTGCACGTTCTGTGGAAAAATTCACGCCAGGTTGGAAGGACTGTCAATGGAGCACTGGTCTATGCCTAAACAATACTGATTGGCCTGGCCGGCGTCGAAAGGGCTCTGCATTTTGTGAGCATTGATTTTTTAAGAGTTGTTATTCACGCTGACCGGAACTAGGGTATGGATGGGGAGGAACGTATTTTTTTATTGATCCAACGACAGGCATTACAGCCGTGTTGGGAACACAGATAGTCCCCACTTGCGACGCCGACGTTTTGCGTCTTTGGGAACAACTCGAACAGATAGTTTACAGCCATCTTGTCGTGGATAATTAGATTTTTTGGGTAGGAGTATTACATTGGCGGCTTCGTATGTTAATTTACAAAGGGGTCGGCATCACTTGGGGCCCGCTGCCCAGCTCCTCGACGCCTTCAATCTGGAAGAACTCTTGCGGGCCCCGCCTCCTACAGACTCCGATTAAAAAGACCTTAAGTGCTTTAACGTAAACACACCGATGACTGCGCCCTACTGCGCCTGCCCGGAGTTATGGTGACTTCGACCTGGTTAACTGTGATAACCCAAACTGGTTACATAGCGACAAAGCCAAGGCGCACCGAAGAAAGCCCTACGATCTCGCCTTGGAACAGTGTCCGACTTGCAAGTGGCAAGGTCCTGACCCCTAAACAATCGTTTGGTGGGAGTGTAAATGCACGAACTGGATGGAAATTGTTAAAGAAGTATTTCTTGGTCGTCTTCTGCAAACCAGTACTAGTTGTCCAACGTCCATGCTTGTGTTGACGGGCCCCTGGGCTATTCTAAGCTCAGGGTTTACATAACCGGTCTATTTCTGTCTCACCTGTTTGCTTTTTTCTTTATTAAGAAAAAGAGAGAAATATCAAGGAACTTCCAGATTATTCTTGTCCTCTCTCCAATAAGTATAGGTATGTAACAGATGGTAGTGTTAGGATGAGATTATTGCCAAGTACTTACATGGTTACCGCAGAAAAGTCGTCAAATTTACGCAGTGCTGACTGAGTGATTTGATCCACGTTCCTGTCCGTGAGAAGACCGCTCATGGGCCAAAAGTAGCCTTGATTGAAACTCCGCTTATATACGTGTTGTTGACCCGAAATCGTTTTTTCCTTCCTTACCACTTCATACTCTGGTTTTTTGAGCTTCACCGCTGTCCTTCCCCTCTCTTAATCACATTCCTTTATAACCCCACGAACTAATCAAAATGTTCACCAAATCCTTCATCGTCCTTGCCCTCGCCGCCCAGGCTTTTGCGACAGTTTTCGTATGTTCATAAAATTTAATCACATCCCACTGCCTAACAACGCTCGGTAGATCACCAGCCCCGTCGCTTCAACGACCTTCAGCGGTGGAAAGCAGGCCACCGTCTCCTGGCAAGACGACGGCGCTTCCCCGTCGTTGAAGGACTTCGGCCCTGCCAAGGTCTCCATCTACGTCGGCAACGCTCAACAACAAGTATGAATAAGAGCCATTCATTTCTTAACTGAGCTGACCATTTCTGTAGACCAGTCTCCAACTCATTACCGCTAGCGTTGATGTGTCCACCACCGCAAGCATCCAGTTCACCCCTGACCCAACTATCGGACCGAACAGCAACCAATAGTACGTGTAACGTGTGCGCGACTTGAAAAATCGAGATTCACGCTGGCTTCTAGCTTCATCCGCGTTGAGTCTTTGAGCCTTAAAGACGCTAGCCAACCCCAGTACCCCGCTCTCGCTTTCTCCGCCAAATTCAAGTTGGTGTTTTCTTGGCGTAACATTCAGTCGATTTTAACTAACTATTTTTTCCCCTAGCATGGACAACATGTCTGGCACTTTCAGCGACGCCGCTCAGGCTCAGATCGCCGGCCAATCAACCGCTCCTCTGGCCTCGCAAAGCACTACTGTTCCTGTTTCCTCTAACACCGCCGCCACCACCAAGCCTACATCAGCCGCATCTACCACCAGTGGCTCGTCAAAGGCTGCCAGCGCAACAAGCTCCCATGCATCTGCTTCCGCCACCAAATCATCTGGCGCCCTTAGCGTCAAGGCTGGCTGGGCTGGTGCCGTTCTTGGTGCCATCGTTGGTGTGGCCATGTTTTAAGCGATCTCGTCGTTATCGCGTTCGTCTGGCAATATTATTGTTCTGCTAGTTTTCTTTTTCAGTATTCCCTCTGCGTATTGGCTTTCTTGGTTACCCCGGCCAGAAGGTCTCGTCCTGTTACCATCCGACCTAGTTAGACCCCATCATATATATCCATCACGCTATGATATACTCACGATGCTTGTCAACGACATGGCAGCCTGCGCGCGGCATGCTTGCCATGGGAACGACTATCTTACATTCGTTACTCAGACGAGCCATGGCTCTGAATAATTATTGGTTTCTTCCACTCGTTGATATGGAGAGAGTAGAAATTGTTCACATTTACAAAGCTGTCGTGCACTGGGATTGGATCTTGCCATCACGCTTGATCCCAAATTTCTAAGAGTCAAACATCCTTTTGCAAGATTTCTCGCCATTAATCTTGTCTCTCACATCCAAGACTATGCTCTTTATATGGTGTCAACAGGCAACCGTTTCTAACCTCGATGAACGCTCGGTATCAAACAATCTCTTTTGCCTCTTTTTCCAAGAACAAGCCGCTCAGTAGAAATCTCGTTCGTCTGGGGTACTCTACGTGCTCCTGACAATCAGTTCTTCCTACTGGAACTCGAAGTTGGACTCTATATAGGAACCCGCTCGTCGCTGAACTCATCATGGGGCCTTCCTTGTCGAGAGAGGTGTTCGACCAGATGGAAGGGCCCACGTATTTTTATCTGAAGCTGCGAATAAAGGACGCCCCAGGATAATTTCAGCAAGGGATACTTTGTGGCGAATGCCCAGTATCGTGAGGCCCGGGAGTTTGAAGAGTTGACCATTCATTCCGAATTTGACTCGCTTTTCTCCCCTCATTCACACCTTCGTTTCATATCGTATTAGCCTTCCTAGGCTGATGCTTTCTCTCACAGATACCTTCGTCCTTCTGGTGTTCCAATCGGAGGAGCCTGGAGTACATGCCTCCGAACTCGATGTACACTGGAGGAGCCATGCAACTAGATTTAACCCTAGAGCCACTTATCCTAGGGAAACGTTCAATCATCTCCTAGAAGCATTGGGCCATATTCCCCATCTCCATAGCCTCAAAATGGCTTCCGTCGCTGCTGAGATGTTCGTAGGGAGAATCTGGAGAGCCTTTTGGTGACAACAATAATGACCAACAGCTCCTTTCCTCGCATTTTCGGCTCACCCCGCTACCCCCTTTCCTATCTGAACACTATAAAATCCTTGACGTTGATTATCCCCGACAGATTGTTTAATATGGATCCTGTCAACACCGTCTTGGACCCAGCGACTACTGCGCAAGAAGAACGATCTCTAATGACCTTTCAAAACCTTGCTCTTGGCTCACGCCCAATTTGTCCGGTTCAATCAAGTGATTCTGAGATGGTTGTTTCAGAAGTTAACCAGCCTACGCCGGTGCAGGTGTCTTGGGTCGCGTCACCCCCCAATAGGCCTTCGTCAATCTGGCAAATGGTGCTAGAGATAAGCTCGAGACTTGACAAACTTGAAGCTGACTTCAACGAGCTCAAAATGTATACGAAGGCTGCAGAAAATGGTCTTCAACACAGGGTATTTGGGGTGGACTCTATTGCGCTGGCATGCCTAGTGGACGGCTTCTTGCATGAGCAGGGGTTCTCACCACTTGAATGCGGTCCTAGAAAGGCATGGGTCCAGTCCAATATCAACAAGCTTTCGCAAGCCTCTGGGATTTCTCCGGCCAATATTGTGGAATTTATGTGAGAATACTGTTTGCCCACTTCTTCGTGTTGGTACACCACGCTTATGGCACTGCTCATTCAGCGACATATACGCGTCAAGCAATGAGCGAGAACCGTGGAGTTCCGTTCGGTCTGGTACTGTTGCACGCGCCGTCACTCGTGTTACAGACGACGGCAAGCGATCCATCTTCAAAACTTTGTTTCTGTTGGTACTGAAGCATACCGTTGATGATGAATTAGAAGATGGGTACCCATTCGCCACAGACGTAGGTGGCTGCATGGGAGGTCGCCTTCTGACACAACACAAACTGTAGTGAGTTATACTTTGAAGCTTTGCGGTTCTTTTACTGATGCCAGTTGAAGATTTCCAAAAGATTTCCCTGGTTCAAAATAGATACTTCATACGAATATTTAGAATGGTGACCATTCCGTCTTCATCTATATTACACACAGTGTACTTACAAAACATGGTTTACTCTAACTCGAGAAGTTGAGCACGCTTCTAGTTATGAGACTTAGAAAATCTTTGGAACTTTGCCTTCGGGGAACGCCTCCCTGGTGAGATCCATAAGACGACGACGACGTTCCTTCGCCAATAAATCGGCACGGGCAGGACCGGAGACACTGTGGACCCCTCGTCTGGCTGGGGAGTGACTGAGAGCATTCATTATGATCACTGAGGCAGGGAAAAAATTATGGTTGAGTTACGTTTAGAGAGCAAGGCACGTTCAGCCTCTTCATTCGATTTAGCACGCCTGGCTTCATCCTCTTTTGCCTCTTTTTCCAGGGACAAGCGGCTCGCTAGAAATCTCGTTCGTCTCGGGTACTCTACTTGCTCCTGACAATCATTTCTTCCTACTAGAACTCGAAGTTAGACTCCCTATAGGAACCCGCCTGTCGCTAAACGTGTTCGTTCACTCATCCTGGGGTCCTTGTCGAGAGGTGTTTGACCAGATGGAAGGGTCTACGTTTTTCATCCGAAGCTGCGAATAAGGAACACCCGAGGATTCATTCAGCAAGGGATACTTTGTGGCGAATACCCAGTATCGTGAGGTCCGGGAGTTTGAAGAGTTGATCATTCATGCCAAATTTGACTCGCTTTTCTCCCTTCATTTATCACAGCTTCGTTTCATATCGCATCCTCTCACAGATGCCCTCGTCCTTCTGGTGCTCCAATCGGAGGAGTACATGCCTCCGAACATCAAACATCTCGATAGTCACTGAAGAAGCCATGCAGTTTCAGACTACGCCGAAAGCCAACCTTGGAGCCAGCTCTGGAGCCCTTATTCTAGGGAAACGTTCACTCATCTCCTAGAAGCACTGGGTCGTATTCTCCATCTCCATAGCCTCAAAATGGCTTCCATCACTGATGAGTTGTTCGTAGGAACCATAGGGAGAATCTGGAGATCGTTGAGGAGCCATAATGAAGACCGACGGCTCCTTTTCTCACAGTTTCGGCTCCGCTACCCCCTTTCCTATCTGAACACTATAAACTCCTCATGTTGGTTGACGTTGATCATTATCCTCGACTGATTTAATATGGATTCCGCCAATACCGTCTTAGACCAGGCGACTACTGTGCAAGAAGAACGATCTCTAAGGGCCTTTTAAAACCTTACTCTTGCCTCACGCCCAATTTGTCCGGCTCAATCAAGCGATTCTGAGATGGTTGTTTCAGCAATTAAGGAGCCTACGTCGGTGCAGGTGTCTTGGGTCGCGTCACTCTCCGATGGGCCTTCGTAATTCTGGCAAATGGCGCTAGAGATAAACTCAAGACTTGACAAGCTTGAAACTCGACTTGACAAACTTGAAACTCGCATCAACGAGCTCTAAATGTCTATGAAGGCTGTGGAAAATGATCTTCAACACATAAAGCGGGGTCTGGAAGGCTTTTGGACACCTTGGGTGGACTCTATTGCGCTGGCATGCCTAGTGGACAGCTTCTTGCGTGGGCAGGGGTTCTCACCACTTGAATGCGGTCCGAGAAAGGCATGGGTCCAGTCCAACATCAACAAGCTTGCACAAGCCTCCGGGATCTCTCCGGCCAATATTGTGGAATTTATGTGAGAACACTGTTTGCTCACTTCTTCATATTTGTACACCACTCTTATTGGAGTTGCACAATCCCTGCTAAGTGTGATGACCAGTGACATGCCATGTTACAGTGTCACATGGCCCATTTCTTGAGACAT
>KN838549.1:260665-277483 GCA_000827195.1 Laccaria amethystina LaAM-08-1 | reverse complement strand
GTTCTTATTACTTAAATATAGTTGAATTTTATCTCTTTATATATGAATATTGTAAGGAAGTGTGAAGGTTAAATTGGGGTTAAGTCACCAGCTAGCCATTAAGTCACATGACAGGTAATGGAATTATTCTTACTGAATTCCCACTGGATTCCCACCAGAATCCATCTGGAATCCAATGGGAATGACCGGACTAGAGTAGGAATGTAATAGTCCCACTGGATTCCACCAGGACTGTAGCCGGAATGCTGGACTTTACCCGGACTAGAGTGGGATTCCGGCAGTCCGCCGGATTCCGGTGGGAATACCAGGGGGAGAGTTAAGTACAGCAAATATGAGTGTGAGAGCAATCATTCAGGAGGTTCGATGTCAGGACAGTACACTCTTCTCAAAACTCAACCCAAACACTGTCGACGGTTGGATTGATCGTTCAGATAACGTTGCCCACTGGTTGGATAAAGTTTTAGCTAGGGCTAAGCGTGGGAATAATCCTGGCCACAGTAATGGAGGGAGAAAGGGTGTCTTTGTGAGTAAGCTTAAGGCAATGGTACTTTAAGACTCACACGTTGATTGACAGGCCAAGTATCCAGAGGTTGTTCAGATCATTACAACAAGACTCAAAGTGCTTCGGTCTGCCGCAGTTCTGCTCACAGTCATCACAGCCCGGGGGATCATGGTCGCGATGATCCTTCAGAACAAGCCAGAAATTCTCCAAAAGACATTTGCCGACGGATCAACGTTCCGCACGTCTGACTCCTTTGTCCGCCGGTTCCTGCATGACAGCTTGCAGTGGTCGCGCCAAAATGCAATGCGAGCAGCCCAAAAGCGTCCAATGAACTGGGAGGACCTGTGCAAAAAGTCCTTCTTCCGAAAGGCATACATTATTAAAGAGGAGGACATACCAGCATCACTTTATGTCAATTCCGACCAAACCCAGGTTGTGTTTGCACCGGGAGATAAGATGACCTGGGCTGAAACAGGCGCAAAGCAAATTTCGGCTGTTGGCGTTGAGGAAAAACGTGCATTCACGGCCCTCGTATCGGTTTCATGCAGCGGAAAGGTGCTACCAATGCAAGCTATCTACAATGCTAAAACTCAACGCGCATGTCCATCTCTGAAGTCTGAATGTTGTGCCGATTTGCTCAAGGAAGGCTTTCTGTTGGAGCCATCAGGTACAACAACTTATTGGTCAAATCAGACGACAATGCGATCATTTGTTGACAAAATTCTCACACCTTATTTTGACGGGGAAAAGATCTGACTCACACTACCACCCTCCCAAAAATCCCTTTGGTCAATTGATGTTTGGTCCGTGCATCGCTCTGACGAGTTCAAGACCTGGGTTAATCAGCATCACCCAACGATCATTCTTGACTACGTGCCAGGAGGTTGTACAGGAGATGCTCAACCCTGCGATGTTGGCATTCAGCGACTATTCAAACTGTTGATTAGAAGATCATACCACGAGGATATTGTCAACGAAGTTCTTCAACATCTTGATTCCGGTCGCCCACTAACCACCCTTGATACTCGCATGCCCACCTTGCGTGATCGCAGTCCAAGATGGCTCTGGAATGCATATCAAGCTATCAACAAGCCAGAGCTCGTAAAAAAGGTATGAACTTACTCAGGCTCATGTGGTGTATATCCATTGATAAAGCATCATTAGGCATTTGAACTTTGTGTGGTCCGAGGATGGAATCTTTCGTATGACAGTTTAACGGGTTATGTGGCTAGATCAAGGTTGCGAGAAATGAAGGATTTAGACCCCAAATTTTGGAAAGAACTCACAAGTAAATGACCACAGGATCTCGCGCCTGATGAAGGAGAGGCACAACCCGAAGACGATGAGCCCATCGATGACGACGAGCTGCTGACGGCAGGCGACGATAGCGACATCCCTGTCTCTCTTGTCATTGAGTCAATTGTGAACCAATCTTGTCCAAAGGGGACCTTAATGCGACCAGACGGAACACTCAAGTCGGGCGCTAAGGCGGAAAGATTTGAAGATTTGGTTCATCTTGAGGACGACGGCGAGGAACATGTTCAGGTGAAGGAAGAAGCTAGTAACCTCGGGTGCAGGAAGCGTCGTAAGGTGGAAAATAAGTTTTATACGGGCTTTTGGAGGCACAACGATAACGAGGCATCAGACGAGGACGTCTAGCCGAGAAACATTGGGACGCACCTGTTTTTGTTGACAACTTTTGCAATTCTCTTTCAAATGGCCACAATTCCGTGATTTCCCTCAGATTTCGTTGCAGTTTGCGCAATGTGTACACACATTGAGGCGGAGAAGCCAGAAACAGTGTAATAGGCGCAGAATACCACGATTTTTTGACTTGCTAAATGGTTTTGGACAAGGGCTGTGTGACCAAGAACAAATGTGACATTTCGGACAAATCAGAGGGGTCCGTGACGCGTGACGTCCGAATTGAATGAAATGGTACAGTATACATAACAGTTGGTGTTGAGACTAGCAGGTGGTTGGTTCTGTTATGACGAATGTAGGAGAAATGCAGGACACAAGCACTGCCAATGAGGGGATTAGATTATTGCCATGGTGGCCTGTTCTTAAATTATGTCATCATTTCCTTATCTGGAAGTAGGGGGAGGGGGGGAGGGTCTGAGGACCCTTAAACGAATAAACCAAGGTCATATACTTGACAAATTTCTTGCATACCCCTTGAATTGGACCACTGTCTCACAATAATGGTTTGATCTTCTTCCCTTATGTTGTAGTCAATTTTTATTAGTTCTACAATATCTTTTTGGTGCAAAATCTTATCTTTCAATGTAACATACTGGTTCTTTGTAGGGCTGCGCACCGTACTGTAACAGTAGTCGGCCATATGTCTACGGCCGTTTTTGTTGGACTTTCCACCTTCTACAGTACGGCACGGTTCACACCCACGCCGTACCATGAACCGTAGAATACGGTTCGGCAGACCACTGATGGCGACCGTGAGCATATAAATTCCGGTCAAGTTTTATTCTGAGCTCGAATATGGCTTCATTCTGCTGATCCGACTCGTCTAGCCATGCCACCGAAATGTGGATGTCGGGAAAATTTGATTGATGTCTATGACGGCCGTAGAATCACGGCCGTATTTTTGGTGCTCCAGACCTTCACGGTACGGTGACCGTAGCCGTAACATACGGCCGTATGACCGTAGATACGGCGACGGTGCGCAGCCCTAGTTCTTTGACGTCAGAAGGCTTCTCCATTGAAAATCTTGATGTTTAGTGTTGGATTTAGACTAAGTATTTCGGACTGTTTCCTGGCTGTTTGGACCAAAAAATATAGGAGGCCATTTTTTTTTTTAACGGCCTGTCGGCCGGACTAACTAACCATCCCTATATGGCATTTCCAAATCCGAAAACCCCCTTGACATGCATGTAATCCTGGATCGTTTTGTCATACCAATCATACCTCTCCCATTACCATAGACTAATCACAATCACACAATAATTGTAGACCAATCATGAAAAAATGTGCAAGCTCAATTGAGCTTGGAACATTCTAAGTTCAATTCTAGAGACGGAGTGCACGAACCATAAAGGTGGCAACACAAGTAAGGAGTATACATACACTTAAAGTACTTACAAAACCTATCGAGGGGGCTGAGAAGTGGGTAACGCGAGGCACGCGGAGGTGATGAAGATGAGAGAATGTAAACGCTTAACAAGTCCAAAGTCCATCGCCTGAAGAAGGAAGTAGCAATAGGTCGGCGATGAGGCTGAAGGGAAGGGAGGGGGGTAACGCTAGGTTTACAAAATAAATGAAGCGAGGAGGTATCGCAATAATGATAAGAGGTAAAAGAACAGGGAACAACAATGGGCTGGCCAGTAAGGAAGAACGGCGGTCGGATAATGTAAAGACTCGTGAGTTTACGAAACCGTGCATAGAACTATAGCGGAGATGGCAGCCAAGAAAAGTGGGCAAGAAAGTCTGGAAGCCCCGCTCGTGCTAGCGGTAGTCGTTGAAGACGACGATGCAGCAGCGCTTGTCGTGGTTGATGAATGTGTAGAGGCAGCAGCGGAGATCGACGTTATCAATTTCGAAGCGGACGCAGACGACGGGGACGGGATCGGCGTCGAGTTCAGCACTGCTTGGGAGGTGGAGAGGTGGCCAATGGTGACGGTTGATGTTGGCTGCGCGGACTGTGTGGCAGCGTGTAGGAGGGAGCTGGGGATGGGGATGGATGCGGTTGCGGCTGGGAGGGGAGTGTCAAAGGATCCGGACATGCGGTCTAGGCTGGCGCGTTTAATGTTATTCAGTGAGAGGCAATGGATACTTGTATCGGGCGCATACATACCGGAAGTAGGGGGACCAGCTTGAGTAGGGGATTGTACTGCCGTTTATTGCTTTCAGAGATGTTGATGTGATGGCGATATAGCTATCTTTGATTTAGGTCAAGGTGAAACGTAAAAATTATCAACGCACTAAGCATTGGAATTGGGTCCTGCAGCAGGGTTGGGCTGGGATGGCCATGGTTGTCAAGGATGCATATAAAGGGCAAGACGTCGGAGAAAGCTCACCGTAAATGTGATGGAGTGAGCAGTGGTCACATCCACGGCCTGGATCCATTGAACGATTTTCTTTGTGTTGTCTCGTTAGTGTCTCTTTCGGCATACGGACGTTAGGAACGAACCTGTTTGCCAGTGTAAAGACCAACGGTGGCAACACCAATAGCTGAGATCAAGGGTGCTGTGCCGTCGTCGAGCCACTCAATCGTGCATGGTTGCCCTCCATGGCATACGGATCCCTTGGAGGGCGATACCACCTAGCAAACGCGTTCATATTGATGTCGACGCGCATACAAGGCAATGAACGCACATATAAACCAGCCCGAACAAGCAGTGGTGTTTCCAAAAGCATAAAAGCCAGTACAAATACAAAAACTGAGGAGAACATGATGAAATATGGATTGTGAAGGAGCGTGAGGTTGGTTTCAAGTCGAAAAGAGCGTGAGGTCGTGGCCGAGGATTTTTTTGGGCGTTTATTTAAATAGACGGCGAAATATGCAACTTGTGAGAATCAAAGGAGCGAAATCAGATGTAGAATCGTGAAATTCGTTGCAAAGGTCGTTGTGGTCGTCAAGCTCGCTTTTCGGAACAACTGTGACATCAATGTAGACCACGTGCCCACACTCATTAATATTACGTAACGCGATGATAAGAGTGTGATTTCATTGGACTTCCCGCTCTCCGAAGTACGCTGTTCAGCATTTGTCTAATAAACGCACTTCCGCAATCGCTGTGCATAATAATAAGCCTTGTTCAATGCGCTCCCTTCCCTCAAATTTCATTCTTCTTACACGCACACCCAGACTCTTCTCCTCAACCGTCTCTTTGCGACACCAACGACGACCAGCTCCGAGGTATCACCCAGCCATGTCCACCATCTCACCATCACCACCACCTCCAGACTCCACCTCCGGCTCGGGGCCATCTCCTACCCCTCCAAAGGTGGTATTTCCCATTTCACCCGTACCCCCAAATCCCCTCGGGGGAGACCGGTATATCAAAACAGCCGCTGCTCTCATTATCGGGTACATTCTCTGAAACATCACATCTGATCCTCTGGAGTCTGCTGATCTCCTTTGCTTCCACAGAGACGAAATTCTCAACGGCAAGACCCATGACCGCAATTCGCACACATTCGCACTGTACTGCTTTGCACACGGGGTAGAGCTGTACGTTCGTACTCCCCAGTCTCGCAGTTGTGATCGTCTTTGACGAGTCCAGTGGTTGAACCTCCAGGAAGCGGATAGAAGTCATTGCAGATAACGAAGATGAGATGTGCGTCACTTGTTCGTGTCATATGGATCGTGTGCCGAGAATTGACCGTCACACGTTTTCAGCATCGAAGCTAGCAGGAGGCTGGTTAAGACGTACGATCTGGTAATTACGAGTGGTGGGATTGGGCCTACGCATGACGGTTCGCCTCTATTTACTTGACCAAGGACTTGGGGAGTAACTCGTGGCAAAGACATCACTTACCAGTCCCTCGCCAAGTCCTTCAACCAAAACCTTGTCCATCATGAAGAAACTATCCGACGCATGTCAGAGATGAACAAATACCGCAAGTGGGTAGGGACCCAGGACGCCCAACAACGCGCCGCCACCCGTCGCATGGCACTCTTCCCCGAACAAGCCGAAGTAATCTTCGTGGACAAAGACGTTTGGGTGGTACGCACGCCAATCAACGCCCTCCAATAAAAATATTGAGACAAAACGTAGCCTGTAGTCCGACTCGAAGGAAAACTATGCATCTTTCCCGGCATCCCCGCCCTCTTTCAGAAAATGCTGCACGGCCTAACACCCTTCCTGCCTCTCCCACCAAAGAGCGAGCGGCCTCTCCGGATACAGATTTTTACCGAGTACGCTCCACCTTGTATCCACTTTTTTTAATTCATTCTGACAAGATCCAACCACAGACGCGCAGAATCAGTAATAGCACCCTACCTAACAACTCTCCAAGAACGTCTCAAACCACACGGCATCCAAGTCGGCTCTTATCCCGTCCTATACAAGGGCGTATTTGTGAGCCTTATCGGGCGCGACCTCGAATCGAAAGAGGAAGGTGGGCTGTGGCTTGCGGAGGTGGCGAAGGAGGTGGAGCAAGCTGTGGAGGGGCGGGTGGTCAGTGAGGAGGAGGTGGCGGCGCAGAAGAGTGAGGTGGGGAGTAAGAATAAGACTGAGCCGGGTAAGGAGACGGGGCAGATGGAGGATTTGCCTAACGAGTTTGCGGAGAATGATAAGGCCAAGTTCTGAGCGATTTGCAAGTTGATCCGCCTTTGTTTTTCGCCTTCTACTTATGATGTACAAAATCAATCGCAAACCGCATTCTCTTGAACTGATTCTTCCATTTGTGCCCCCTCCTCACGTTTTGCATTCAATTGAAGCCTTCATCAAACCAACAAATCAACAAGCTCATACACAAGTACCCATATATACAGATAAATACGAATTCATCAGAAGCCCAAAGTTTATAAAACATTCAAATAGCCGTCGATGCACCAACGCTCTCCTAGAACCTGCGTCGTTTAATCAGCACTCCAGCACCTTCCACAAGTAATTAAAAAGAAGAATTACATACGCGCAACAATGAAGTAGAACCGAATTCGTTTGGAAAGCATGAACGTCCGCCGCATCCGCCACTGTCACATTGAACAGCATCTCTCATTGTGCTGCTGCGAGCTCCACGTATTCCAGCGAGGCGTGATGTTCGGGCCGCTAGATTTAACGTTCGGGTCGAGGTTCTAAACAAAGTTGAGGAATCCGCCTAAGTTTGGAAGTCAGCGTTGACGGATGTTCCGGCGGGGATGAGCCTGGTTGGACGAAAATTTGGGTTGATGGGTGGGAGATTTTTGGGAAGATCGTTGACGTACGAAGAGAAGTAGTGGGAAAGGTCAGCCGCGTGAAGTGCAGGAGGGACGGCGAATTCGCCCTATGTTTAAAATTTTTCGTCTGCGGTGCGTCCTCTTTAAAAGGTAAGGCACCTTGAACAATGCCCGCTGAAAGCTTTGAGGAGATAATATGTGGGACAAAGGAGAATGGCTACGAAAAGAGAAATTCTCGGCTTTAGTCTTCTGATGAGCTGGGGAACAAACTCACAATCAGATTGGCCTGTTCTATGTTGCTTCCAAGACCTTGATAGAGCTGAGCGGCCGCTGCAACGTCTTGTGCTCCAAGATTCGGGAAGAGGTTTGCGACGTAATTGGGGATCTGTACGGTAGCAGCCGTAGTGCAAAAATGTCGCCTTACAATTCGGTATAATAAAAGGATCCGAAATTACATGTCGAATAAATAAAAAATAATGATAGTGTGCATAGAAGTCCGTTCCAAATTGATCATCTTGTTGGGGAAAAAAGACAGATCAGTGGCATAATTTGAGGTAAGATGAAAGCAATGCTCACACCGCGACCAAGGCCTTGACTGTTTTCTTCATCCTGTCCGATGGCTTGACATCCCTGCCAGAATCGAGGGTTGTGAAAAAACACTGCTCTTGATCTAACTCGTCGTCGATGGTGTGCTGGAATAGTGACTTGAAAAGAAAATGGAAGTAATTGTTGTCATTGAGCTGCCCTGTGACACGTGTGACGGCGTGGGCCACGCCATCGGACTTGACAATATGCGTTTTACCGTCGCCCAGTCGTCGATACCGCCTGAAGTCAAAGGTAAGAGCATGTCAAATACGAAAAAAGAATCCTACTCCAAAAAATCTTCGAGATCCCTTTCCGGAATTCCAGATATGTTTGATAGTCTTTTTTTGTTTTGGTTGAGCCAACTTGTACGCGACCCACTCGCCGCTCCAAAGCCATTCGCGTGAATCCAAACATCCAGCATGCACCTGAGGTGTATGGTGTCGGCAAACAGTACGACCTGAGAATCAATCTGCAAGACTTTTTCTTCAAGGGTGGATAATTTTCGGCAAGATTCATTATCTTTTTCTTGAAGTGTGGATATTTGTCGGCGAGCTTCATTCTTAAACTCCAAGAACTCGTTTCGGAGGCCGTGCAGAGTATCCGTAAGGGTTTGGTTGGGTGGTGAAGACCAGGTCAGCCTTAGTGGATCTTCCTGACCAGTGGAGGGATGAGGCAGTGGGACGGTCAATTTAGAAGCCTCGGAGAGGGAAGGAGAAACAAGTGGTAGGCTATTGAATGAATGGCAGGGATCCTGTTGTTCCATTGAATAGGCGACGTCGAGAGCCGTGAGGTTGGCGTTGCACGGAACAGATATAGCGAGTGTTTCTGAGAATATCTCCTGCGTGACGTGAGCACTTACGAGGAGGGTTGTAGAGGCAGGGAAGAAAAGGAGTGGTAGCGGGCATTCGTCACAGATCGGTCACACCTTGCAGACCTCTTTCTTCGATCTCTCACAATTCCTTGCTCAGGATGTCCCAACCCGTCGGTGGGAAGGGAGACGTAAGGCAGGGACTGATGCGCGGGAAGCGTTTGAGATGACTGCAAGGTACGATGAGGCGATCAGCAGGTATCTCAGGGAACAATATGCTAGCGCCGAGTTGCCAGCTGAGAAGTTGACAGGCCAGTCCAGAGGATTGTGCTAAGGTATGGTGCGAACCCGCATCAAAAGCCTGCGCAGGCGCATGTCTCCAAGAACGTCTCAAACCACACGTCCAGGTCGGCTCCTATCCCGTCCTATACAAGGGCGTGTTTGTGAGCCTTATCGGGCGCGACCTCGAGTCGAAAGAGGAAGGCGGGCTGTGGCTTGCGGAGGTGGCGAAGGAGCTGGAGCAAGCTGTGGAGGGGCGGGTGGTCAGGGTGAGGTGGGGAGTAAGAATAAGACTGAGCCGGGTAAGGAGACGGGGCAGATGGAGGATTTGCCTAACGAGTTTGCGGAGAATGATAAGGCCAAGTTCTGAGCGAAAGGTTTTCGCCTTCTATGATGTACAAAATCAATCGCAAGCCACATTCTCTTGAACCGATTTTTTCATTTGTGTCCCCTCCCTCACACTTTGCATTCAAATGAAGCCTTCATCAAACAAAAAAATCGACAAGCTCATACACAAGTACCTATATATACAGATAAATACGAATTCATCAGAAGCCCAAAGACGTATAAAACATTTAAATAGCCGTCGATGCGCCAACGCTCTCCCAAAACCTGCGTCATTTCATCAGCACTCCAGCACCTTCCACAAGTAAAACAAAAGAAACACATACGCGCAACGTTGAAGTAGCCCCGCATTCGTTTGGAAAGCATGAACGTCCGCCGCACCCGCCACCGACACATTGAACAACATCTCATTGCGCTGCTGCGAGCTCCACGTATTCCAGCGAGGCGTGATGTTCGGGCCGCTGGATTTAACGTTCGGGTCGAGGTTCTGAACAAAGTTGAGGAATCCGCCTGAGAATGCGGTTTGGAGGTCAGCGTTGACGGATGTTCCGGCGGGGATGAGCCTGATTGAACGAAAATCTGAGTTGGTGGGTGGGGGACTTTGGGAAGATCGTTGACGTACGAAGAGAAGTAGTAGGAAACGTCAGCCCCATGTAACGCGGGAGGGACGGCGAATTCGCCCTATGTTCAAAAAATTTCGTCAGTGGTGGGTCCTCTTCAAAATGAAGGTAAGGCACCTTGTACACACGCCCACTGAAAGCTTTGAGGAGATAATAACTGGGACAAACGAGAATGGCTACGAAGAGAGAAAAGTCTCGGCTTTAGTCCTCTGATGAGCCGGGAAACAAACTCACTCTCTCCCGCAATCAGATTTGCCTGTTCTATGTTGCTTCCAAGACCTTGATAGAGCTGAGCGGCCGCAGTAATGTCTTGTGCTCCAAGATTCGGGAATAGGTTTGCGACGTAATCGGGGATCTGTACGGTAGCAGCTGTAGTCTGATCCACGAAGACGTCGCCTTCATGGCTGTTCACCATCGAAAGTACCATTTTCTGTTCACGATTATCCTCGTCAATAACCATCGCGTACAAACGAGAGCTCAATGGAAGGGACCCACCACTCCGTTGGTTTTTCCATTTCTCAAGAGGACACTAGGCCGATCAGTTATGAACGTTCCGTCAACGACAGGCTGTGGGGCCCATGTGCCGAAGAAAACGCTCGCGGCGATGTTCATATTTGCAGCTTGGAGAGCTGCTGCGTCAATGTTACGGAGACAGCTAAGGGTGTCCACTACGGAATTGCAACTATATCAAGTTTCCGTCAGTACCCTCGAGGGAGTTGACGAAAGGATGTCAAGCACTTTGTTTGGGCGACGACGCTGTTATAATATGACTGAAAGAAGTATTTGTCAAATTAAGCGAGAAAGAATTCAATCGAAATTTACCTGTGGGATTCTATCGTTATAATTATATTGTGAAGGCAAGAAAGTGGAGCTCGTCATTGCGGCTCTGAAGAGTGGAGGGGAGGTATTTCCATTGTTCGCAACGATGTGTTGGATGACGGAACCAGCTCCTGAGGATTCTCCCCAAATGGTAACCTTGGTTGGGTCCCCTCCAAATTTGCTGATCTACAAGGGCCAGAGTTCAACACTTCCAAAAAAAGCATCAAAAGCGGTGAGAACCCACATGTTGTTGCACCCACTTCAGGGCAAATTGTTGATCCACTGGAAAAAGTCATTAACGTGACTTTGAAAGAAAGAGAAAACGGAGTACAAAGACCGGCGTTCAACACTCCATTTGCCTTGATTTGTGAACTCGATAAAAATCCAAGCACACCTAGTCGGTATTGTATGACAACAACGACAACATTTCCTCCACCTTCCTTGATAAGATCACTTCCGTTGAACACGCCCGGGATCACGCCGGAGGCACTTCCCAAAGTATAACCACCGCTGAACCGAAGAGTTAATTCGGCAAAAAGCTTAAAAGAACAATTTTACCCATGAATCCAAAAGACGACAGGCAGTTTTCGGTTTGGTTGGAGAGTTCCGGGAACCCAAACACTTGGTAAAAAGTTCAAAAAGATGTGAAAAGGAAAAGGGGCCTTGAAAGAGGAGGAACATACTTTAGGAAAAGACAATCCTCAGAGATGGGTGTGTCTCTGCGCGAAACCGCGGAAGTCCTAAATGGAGATGCGGGGGCCACCCCTATGGTACTCTGGAAGCACTGACTTGGTTGTGAGTTGGCTAGCTGTACCCCGCTGGTTGTGGCAGGTGCTTGCGGTTCTCTCCAACGTAGTGTCCCTAGTAGGAGCTTGAGCGTGAAATTCAGCCATAACGAAGGTTGCTAAACAGCTTACCTGTAGGAGGCGCGGCATATCGCATCCCAAGAAATTCGATGTTCTTCGTAGTGGGATTTACCGAGCCTTGATACTTCGCATATCCCAAATCTACGACGTTGACAACGCTGCCACTTGGACTTGCGGAAGTCCCTACAGCGCAGGCCAAGACTAGGAAAGCGGAGAATGTCAGGGTTAGCGATACCATCTTATGAAAGAGGTAGGGTGAAGAACCAATGATGGTTCATCTTCGTTTATGTATCCAGAACGAGGCCGACCTGCGGCTGCGATAAGTCACGAAAGCCTGGCAAACTGACGGAAGAGATTTTGTAAATCTGGTACCTGTTGATGGACATGAGAGAATATTCAAGATGGGCTAAGTAAGGCTGAGTACACTCACCGTTTCAGGAACCACGGCACAAATGTGGGCCCCCAGTTCCCCCCCCCCCCCCGTGCACGGATCAGAATTTCGAATGCTAAGATTGGCCCACCAAAAACGGACATCATTGGGCTGAACTTTTTTTACTTCCCTGGAAGAAAACGCCAAATAGGAATTCCTTCTAGATAGTAGGAATTGGAGCAAGCAAGCGCACAAAGAGCCACAAGGTCGCTCTCAAATCGAGGTTGGTTTGACGAGCCGATGATCGTCTGTTCAATGTTGTACTAAAAGTCTTGTGTCACGTCACGGTTGTTCACACATGATCGGTCACGCAACGCGATCACGCGCGCGGCCTTTTCCGTTCATGCCTTTCCGCAAGCCCGAATCCAACGCGCTTAGCTTTTTTTTTGCTCTTCGACGCTCTCAGCTCCGAGAAGATAATTGGCGAGTGGACTCGTTTGACCTTCAGCAAGTTGCTGCCGACGTTGGCTCGATGCTGCCTTCCAGTGTCACTATTCAGGTTAGTAGGTACCGACGACGCCATAGAAATTTCTCATGCCTTTGACTTGTCACGTTGGCAAATAACACACTGGAGGATGCGTGGGTCCATGCTTGGCCACTTCATTCAGCTTAGAGAAAGTCATTGTGAGGAAATTCATCCAGGCATGTCATACCATTTTAATTTGTTCCTTTCCTTGAGAACTTCATCGCACCATCTACTTACTCTGCTTCATCCGGACTTGTAGTTGTGACCGTCAAAATTTGATGCTACAACCTGATTCCCATCAATCAAGCATCAAGGTCCAAACTCCAGAGGACAAGAAAGAGTTGCAAATTGATAATAATGCCCATGGTTTCTACATATTGGGATTGGACGTGTTCTGATAACTTTGAAGGTCTTAGGAACACATGCAATTCCCATCAACCCTGTGGTGGCAACAGCGACCCCAATCAACCCCAGTCCGACCATCGCTCCTGTTCTTTCCTATCGAGACATGTTGAGATTTCCTTGGACCTTATTCGCTAAGCCAAGGGTAATCCCGAATGTGCTTTTGTCCTGTACGCATCATTGGCATATACGGGCCGGGCATTCAGTTCTGAGAGACCTGGACGTTCGATTCTTGGAGGGCTTAATAATCACTGTCAGTCTCTTTGAAATGGTAAATTAGGGACTTTGCCATCTAGATAGGCGGCAGCGGAGACGATAACGATTGAAGCGAAATCAAGATGTGGGATGCGGCGATCAGAGCAAAAGATTTCGTGGATACGTTCTGCAGCCTACACGTGAAGGACGTCAGGGAGAAATAGAGGGACCAAGGCAAACAAGTATGTATATGGCCCGCCACTCATCGGTAAAGCTTATTCAAGTTCCCCCATTACAGGACGCCACAGAAAAATAATCAACGTCGCGATAAATTGGGAAATGGGCGAGCTGATTAAATATTAAATCTGTCGAAGGAAGAACAACGGATCCAACACCATTCGCTTGATCTGTTCCTTTGAGCGTGATATTTGAATGTGTACGATAGATTATTCGCTGACCATTTACATATCGAGCGTGGAAGAGCGCCGAAAGTTTCAAGCTAACCCATCATGAAAGTCGCAGTATTTGGTGTGCAAAAGGTAGGAACTCGGCCATCATTGTCGTCACAGATTGGCTCTTATGTCCACAGTATGATATCAAATCTCTAAACGACAGCAATGGTGAAGATAGCGACGTGAAATTCTCGTTCTTTGACGCGCTCCTTGACCAAAAGACGGCCATCCTAGCCCGCGGTCATGACGCGGTGTGCATATTCGTCAACGACATCTGCGATGCTGGTGTGATTGAACAGCTCGCCGGACTCCAAGTAGTACGTCCTTTGCTCTAACTCAACGCAATCGCCAACAACCTAATCCATTGCCTTATCCCAGAGATTCATCGCCCTTCGATGCGCAGGCTACAACAACGTCGATCTCGAGGCCGCCGCGAAGTTCGGTATCAAAGTCGCTCGAGTCCCGGCGTATTCTCCTGAAGCCGTGGCAGAGTTCACAGTTGGGATGATTATGACTGTAGTCCGGAAATACCACAAGGCCTACAACCGCGTCCGGGAAGGCAACTTCCTCCTAGATGGCTTGCTGGGGTTCAACATTTCTGGGAAGACCGTAGGCCTGATCGGAACGGGGAGGATTGGCCTGTTGACGGGCAAGATCCTTGCGAAAGGCTTCAACGCTAAGGTGGTTGCGTACGATCCCTATCCTTCGAATCTTGCCGAGGAGTATGGGATATCCTACGTGGATACCCTCGACGAACTTTTGGTTCAGTCCGACATCATCAGCTTGCATTGTCCCCTTAATACTAGTACGACATACATCATCAACGATGATACGATCGCCAAAACGAAGAAAGGCGTCGTGTTAATCAACACCTCGCGAGGTGGCTTAATTGATTCGTACGCGTTGATTCGGTATGCTCCCACCTTTGATGCCCTTCCAGTCACTGACGGCTCACATAGAGGACTGAAGAGCGGTCACATATCTGCTGTTGGGTTGGATGTTTACGAGAGAGAATCGTCGTACTTCTTCGCAGATTCCAGCGCCAAAGTGATCACCGACGATACTTTTGCCCGGCTTCTCACTTTTTATAATGTGTTCATGACGTGAGATCCAATTTTGCAACGTGGTCTTCGTTCTCTTCTGACTTTCAGCAACAGTGGCCATCAAGCTTTCCTCACTAAGGAAGCTCTTGAGAACATTGGCGAGACGACGATCAAGAACTTACGCGACCTTGAAAGCACAGGAACCTGTGAATTTATCGTGGACAAGTAGATCGAGGAAAGCGAGGAAGTTTTAGATGTCCTTGTACTACATGTACTACAAGCATGAGCAGGTTACTGTTGTCCGCGAATTCGATAGCGGTGTCTTTCTATTATTTAAATTGAAATGTATATTACAAAGAAGCATATTAAGAGGCGATGTATCAGACTCAGTAATGGAATGAGAGAGTGATAGAAATATTAATAACTCGTCCAGCATCTAACTTCAAAATGGTCAAATGGACCATGAGAGCCTGGAGTGATCTCAATGTTGGAAAGCAACCGCAAAGCCCTAGCCAACAAAAAACCTCTTCAGCAAGCACCGGGACGCTCAAGAAAAGCAGCATACCGAAATGAAGAGACAGATACCAACCTTCCAAAAGTGACGATGGGCCTTCCATTAATGTATCAACCGCTTCGCGCGCGTACGTTATCGCCTTGAGCAAGCTTAGGAAAGATTCTTCGTATTCCTTGGAAGAGTCGTAGTGGCCTTGAAATTGCTTGCAAACCATCGCGGATATCTTCGGTGAGGATATTCCAACATCATCCAATCTACGTCATTTTCATTTTTTTCATTTTACAATGTATTTCGATCTGTTTGAGTACAACGTAACCTCTTTTCATGTCAATTGGTGGATCAACTCGTTGAACCCAGCTTGAAGGGGCGGAAAATCCAGAGTCGATCGAGCTTCAAGCATGGATGCGTCCGTCTCTAGCGTCACCACCACTAGAAGATCGGCAGGCTAGGGAGGTGAGGAGGCGCAAAGTCGCTTTTGTAATCGTATTCCAATTTGGAACGCGACAAAAGAGCCCGGTCATGGAGGTGGATGGCAGGGGGGGTATTAGGCAGGGAAGAAAGTCGCGGTCATCGTGGCCTGATTTGTACGAACCAAAGTAATTAGCCTCCTGAAACGAGAGGATTCACAACTCATTGATACATCAGTTGACGATGGATGTAGGGTAAGCTTGGGATAAGCACACCTCACAGCCTTGAGAGTACTTACGAACTTCAGAAGTGATGCATTCAAAGATGCCCTCTGAAGACGAAAATAAAATCAGAATAGATTCTCGTTAACGGACAGCTATTAGTCAACAGGTAGCCCACTTGCTTCGTCGAGTCAACTTCTGACGATCCCTCTCCCTGTCATCTCGTCGTGATTGAACGATATGGCCCTATGGGACTTTGCCATCGGGGAACGCCTCCCCAGTGAGTTCAATGAGAAGACGGCGACTTTCCTTCACCAATGGATCGAGCTTGCTTGGGTTGGCAATGTAATCGGAAACGGTGTTGACACCTAAGCCAGCAGTTGGCTGGTTTGATTGGAGAGCGACTGGAAGCAGTCAACAGGTTTGCTGTCAGAAGGCAGAGGCAAGGAATGGGCGGCTAACTTACGTTGGGACAGTGCGGCGCGGCGTTCAATTTGTTCAGCACGCACGGCTTCATCCTCATCGTGTATCGCCTTAAGCAAATCCTCAATTGAGATCTTAATATTCAACTTGTCAAGGGCGGCCGCGAGGGAGGCGATACGAACGACCCAATAATTTTTGGATGGACGGGGTGGGTGGGGGTGGGGGCCCTGGGGGAAACATTGCGAGTGAGACCAAAAAAGGAGACTTCAGACTGTCTTTTAAGTTTTTCGTCGATCTCTCCTATCGGTAAGTTCCTTCCACTAGTGATGTCACGGCTCGGCTTGGCTGGCTCGCGGCTCGGCTCAGGCGGTTAAGCCCATCAAAGTGGCTCAGAGCCGCTCTGAGCGGCTCTTAGCTGGCTAAGCCGATTGAAATTGCCCAAAGTCGTGGGCTCATTGTCCTAGTTGTATTTATACTGTACTTATGCCTTTTAGGTATCAATTATGTTGTGTAGACCATTCCTACAAAAAAAGAAAGTCATATTCTTTGAGTTTTGCACAAATCGGTATCTTTATGAGATTATTTGGCTATATTTGTCT
>KN838549.1:240341-260417 GCA_000827195.1 Laccaria amethystina LaAM-08-1 | reverse complement strand
GCCGAGCCGTTTGCAACACTACCTTCCACTCATATAGTCAACCATTCAACTAACATACAAACAGCCCTGCTTTCGGTGTACGACAAAAACGACCTTCTGCACCTTGCCAAGGGTCTTCACGATGCTGGTGTCCGATTATTGGGATCTGGAGGAACAGCGAAGAAAATAAGAGATGCAGGAATTCTCATCGAGTACGCTCTTTTTGCCTTTCAATCATCGATCCTTTTAGTTACGACGATGGAAAAAGGGACGTATCGGACATCACCAAAGCCCCAGAAATGCTAGGCGGACGAGTCAAAACGCTTCACCCTGCAGTACACGGTAGTTCGTATCCCCCTCCCACCCACACCCATATAAAAAACAGGAATCCTCGCACGCAACATTCCCTCGGACTCTGAAGACCTCAAAGCGCAAAATATCTCCCCAATCTCCATCGTCGTCTGCAACCTCTATCCATTCACCGAAACAATCGCCAGGCCAAACTGTACCCTAGCGGACGCAGTCGAAGAAGTTGATATTGGCGGGGTGACGCTCCTCCGCGCCGCAGCAAAGAACCACGAGCGCGTTTCCGTCCTCTCCGATCCGAAAGATTACGAAACCTTCCTCGGTGCGTGGAAGGATGGGAAGGGAGACGTGGGGCAGGGACTCAGAGCGTCTCTTGCGCTGAAAGCGTTCGAGATGACGGCAAGGTACGACGAGGCGATCAGCGGATATTTCAGGGAACAATACGCTAGCGCCGAGTTGCCAGCTGAGAAGTTAGCAGGGCCAGTCCAGAGGATCGCGCTAAGGTATGGTGCAAACCCGCATCAAAAGCCCGCGCAGGCGTATATCTCTGAGGGAGACCTTCCATTCAGAGGTGGGTTGTTTCTTATTCGTCGAATTGTGGCGAAAATTGATTGATCCAACAGTGTTGAGCGGATCGCCTGGATACATCAACCTCCTCGACGCGCTCAACTCCTACGCCCTCGTCAAAGAACTCCAAGAGGCCCTCAATCTCCCGGCCGCTGCGTCCTTCAAGCACGTCTCACCCGCCGGTGCAGCTGTCGGCATCGAGCTCACAGAGACAGAGAAAAAGGTCTACGGAGTCGATCACCTCAAGGAACCTTTGACTCCGCTCGCTTCTGCATATGCAAGAGCCCGAGGTACGTTTGCTGTCATCACTTTGTAGAGCTCACTTAAACCTAACCGGTCAGGTGCGGACCGTATGTCCTCCTTTGGGGACTTTATCGCCCTTTCGGCCCCATGCGACCTCGCTACTGCACGCATCATTTCGCGCGAAGTGTCTGATGGGATTATTGCACCTGGGTACACAGATGAAGCGCTCGATCTGCTGAAGAAGAAGAAGGCAGGGAAATACTGTGTTCTTCAGGTGAGTGCTCCCATCTTATTCGTGAGACAGATAGAATGCAAATGAGTGGATGCAGATCGATCCAAGCTATGTCCCTCCCAGCATTGAGACTAAGCAGGTGTACGGTATCCACCTCCAGCAAAAGAGGAACGACTGTAAGATCCAGCCTTCCCTCTTCCAAAACATCGTCACCAAGAACAAGGAGGTTTGTATTTTTTTGGCCTTCATCCCCACTCACTAATCAAATCATCCCCAGCTCCCATCAAGCGCAGTCACAGACCTCATCGTCGCCACACTCGCTTTAAAATACACGCAATCCAACAGCGTCGCATACGCCTTCCACGGGTCCATCATCGGCATCGGTGCAGGCCAACAATCGCGCATCCACTGTACCCGTCTCGCAGGCGGGAAAGCCGATCTCTGGTGGCTCCGCCACCACCCACGGGTGCTCGCTCTCCCCTTCAAAAAAGGAGTAAAACGTGCAGAAAAAGCCAACGCGTTCGACCTGTTTGTCAGCGGAGAAGTGTTAGAGGGCGGGGAGAAGGAACAGTGGGAGTCTTTATTCGAGGGTGAGGTGCCGGCATTGGAAGAGGAAGAAAAGAGGGAGTGGGCGAGTAAGTTGGATGGGGTTGCATGTTCTAGCGATGCATTTTTCCCGTTCGCAGATAATGTGCATCGTGCACGGAAGAGCGGGGTGAGATACCTTGCAGCGCCGAGTGGGAGCATAATGGATGAGGAGTGTGTCAAGGCGGCGGATGAGCATGGGATTGTGTTTGCGCACACATCGTTGAGGTTGTTCCATCATTAATTAAACACAAAATCCATTGCGTGAAGAAGAAAGTAGCGAAATGTAACCCAAAGGCCGGTGATGAGGCTGAAGGGAAGGGAGGGGGGTAACACTAAGCCTACAAAATAAAAATGGAGTGAGGTATCACTATTACATGCATGTCTATTATGAAAAAATAGTAGTATTGTGGGTAGGGGTCCGTCTCGTGCAAGTAAAATCATTTTCTTGTTGAGAAAAAAAGTAGATCAGTGTAAAGTTTGGGATAAGATAATAGCGCCACTCACTAGACTTTGGGTATTTCTTTCATCCTATCTGTGGGGTCAACATCCCTTCCAGGGTTGAGGATTGTAACAAAAAGTTGATCTTTATCCAGTTCTTCAATCACTGTATGCTGGAGAATTGACTTAAATAGCGTGTTGAAATGCAGTTCGTCATTGGTGTTCCCTGTGACACGGGTGATGGCACGGGCGACGCCGTCCGATTTGACGACGTGGGCCATTGTGTTGCCTAGGCTGCGAAATCGTCTGAAGCTAAAGGTCAGAGGTGTGCATAAATATGAGAAAACAATACATGCTCAAGAAAGTCTTCAAGATCCCCTACTGGGATGCCAGATACAGTTGCTAGCCTTATCTTGTTATTTTCAATCCATGTTTTTCGCGAGCCGCTCGTTACGCCATAACCGTTTTCATGGAGCCAGACGTCTAACAAGGATTGGAGGTGAATCGCGTCGCTAAGTGGCAGGGTTTGTGCTAGGCTTTCCTCCAGGTTCGAAATCTTTTGGTCAGTGGCCTGAGATTTATCCTCAAGGTTCGATAGTCTGTCGAGTAATGTTTGAAGGAGTTGTCCAGCTTGTCGATCGGGTGGCAGCGACCAGGTCATGTGTAGGGAATCAGGCTGGGAACCAGGGAGCACAGCGATCGGTTCCAGAGCCTCTGAAGGTGGCGGCGACACAAGCGACAGGCCATCAAATGCATTGAGCGGGGCTTCTTGTTCCATTGAGCGAGCTACGTCGAGTGCAGTCAAGGTGGTGTTGTAAGGAATGGATACAGGGATTATTTTTGCAAACACAGATTGCGTAACGCGGGCATCGACTAAAAGCATCTTGGCGGGAAGAATAGGAGGTGGTAGCGCGAGGGGTATATCGGCGAAAGGTACTAAGGGAAAGGAGAGTAACAACGTGACGGTATGAGCGATCAAGAAAAGTATACGTACCATCCTCCCACCGCGATTTGAAGCTTCTCAGAGCCAGAATCGATTTGTTATTTGGGGCAGAATGAGCCACGACTACAAGGTTGCCAAGGAAACCTTCGTGTCGGGCATGACAGGCTGCAAGTCTTGTTGCATCCCATTATCATCTACCTCCCTATATCGCTTGTTGGGTTGCTCATTGCGGTCGGTGAGTGTACCTCATAGTTTCAATAACCTCCACCTCACGCTTACCGCAGGACAACAGTTTGCATTATCGCAGTTCGGCCTTGAGTCTTACATTTTAACTGCACCACGGACATCCCTCATCAGCGCAAATAAGGAAGGCGTAGTATCCCTTCCAGGTATTTACCCTCACCAGCCTCCTTTTCGGTTCTCTCTCATATGCTCAACGCTCGCAGGTTATCTTGCAATCCACCTTTTAGGTCTTTCCGCGGGTACCCTTGTCCTCCCGCCCTCTCATTCTTCCGTAGGCGACAACAGGCACTGGCGGATAAATTGACGAAAAGGCGAATTAGCGACGCGGGCTTGAGACTTGACAAAGACCTCGACCTTGCAGGTCCCAGGCAGACAGGCAAGACCCCCACAGAGCTCTGCTCGTACAGTATTGTTTGGTGGAGTTTGCTAGGTCTCACGAAGCTGGTTAACTTTCAAGGACGATGGGTTTCTGAGGTATCTAGGAGAATGGTTCGTGTCTCTTGCATGGTGTTCATCACAATTCAAACTGATGCAAGGTTGTATCAGGAAAACCTACGGTCTACCTTACATCCTCTGGGTCGCAGCGTTCAACACTTCCTTCCTCCTCGCCTACCTAGTGGTGCTCGACATTTTGTTTTTTCCAGGCCCGAAGCCAAAGAAGGAGAAGAAAAAGTCGTTCGAGTCAACATCAATGTCTTGTCTTGAGAGACCGTACGTTGGTTTACCTCGAGAGCCACCCGCAGATGCGGTGGTTGTGGAAGGTAATCCGCCTCAGCTTTTTGAGGCGATAAATAGACATGGGCTGGCCCTATTCCTGATGGTGCGTCTTCCTTCTCCTTGGTCTTGGGATGTGCATCTGACCAGATGATGGTGGCAGGCCAATGCCCTTACTGGTATTGTTAACATGTCGGTAGAAACAATGTACGTCTCAGATAAATGGGCGATGTGCATACTCACTAGGTATTCCCTTGTCGTTTGTGGGTCTGGAGTGTGAGAGAGGCGGGGACCCAGAAGGTTTGACTGATGGCCTTTGTATTCACATCTTTCGCAACGCACGATTCTAGTCACGATGTTCTTTCCAAGCATCGGATTACATTCGACAGTACAGAGAAGCATTTTGACAACACAGTGAGGTATACAAAATCATGAAATCATTCTATTAAATCATCCCTCTATCCTCCTGATCATCCTCTTCTCCCTCTCACCAACAACCTTAACCAACCCCTCGTTCTCCAGCCCCTTCATCACCTCTGAGAACTCAGTAACATCAACCTTGACGCTACTCTGCTCCCCAAGCTGTCTGACTGCCTCAGACCACTTGATACCTCTCCCCTTCCCAGCCCCATCTAACAAGCTCAGCACCTCCTTCCTCATGTCCTCCCTCAACTTCCTTTGCCCAGATCCGGTGCCCGTGTTCAACAAACCCATATCAATCTTGCCAGTGCGAGGATCCATCGCACTCGTCCGTATAGCATCGCGCATAAGCCTACACGCCTCCTTCACGTCTGCCAACTCGACAAAGTCCGAGAAACGCATACGGGCATGAGCCTCTGAGAGCCGGATCATGCTCTCCAGCTGACGAGTGGTAGCGGTGATGCGCTTTTCAGAAGCACGTGGGTCGTCCCCCATGTTCCGCATCTCAACATACGATTTGACAAGCTCCGCCTGTGCCTCTTCGTTTATGACTGGGTGGATATGTGAACGGGCGTAGTCGATGTATGCGGAGAGTTCGTGGATTGGTAGGATGTCCTGTACAGCTGATGCTGGTACGTCTTCGAGGTATAGACTAGCTATATGTTGTGCGAGTTTGCGATCTTGGACTTCATCGACTTGGTCGAGGACGAGGTACAGGAGGTCGAATCGCGAGATGAGGGTTGGGGGTAGGTCGATGTTGCGTGTGATGGGTAGGTCGACGTCGTACTTGGAACCAACGGGATTGGCGGCTGCGAGGATGGATGTTCGAGCATTGAGGGTAGTGATGATGCCTGCTTTTGCTATTGAGACTGTTTGTTGTTCCTATTTGATAGCAGTAAGCACGATATCTAAAGGTGCTGCGAAACCTGAAGTTACCATAACTTCGTGGAGCACACTCCGAGTAGCATCAGACATCTTGTCGAATTCATCAATACAACAAACACCCCCGTCACTCAGGACAAGAGCTCCACTAGTTCAACCCAATCAGCGAGTTGTTGGGACTTGAGCATAAAAGACTACCTTTCCAAAACGAGTTGCTTTGAATCCGGATCGCGCGTAACGTAAGCGGTTAAGCCGACTGCTGAAGAACCTTTGCCTGATGTGTATACGCCGCGAGGGGCGATCTTGTGAACATACTGCAAATACGTCAGAAGGATCAGGAAAACGAGTGTAACTGGAAAGCATACCTGAAGAATTTGAGATTTACTCGTACCAGGGTCACCAACGAGAAGGACGTTGATGTCACCTCTGAACCTCGGCCCACCACCTCCACCACCTCTTGAAATGCTCTTATTAGTACCGCCAAACAGCTGTAACAGAATCCCCTTCTTCACGTCGTCCATCTCCCATATCGACGGGGCGAGCGACTGGGCTAACAGCTCGTAGATATCAGGTCGACGACTAAGTTCCTTCAACTTTTCCTCCAACTCAGCTTTCCGGCTCTGTCGACCTTCAACCCCGCTTTTTTCATCTTCGTCGCCTCCATCACCAACGCCACCAACCCCTGGAACACGGTCGCCCCCTGGTGGTCGGGTAGTCTTGTCGAAGCCAAGGGTGCCACCTCCACCCAGCTTGATGTGGACAACGTCAAGGTATGTTTTGAAGAGACTTTTCATGGTTCGTTGGCGGGGGTTCACGCGAACAGGTACGCTGCGGAAAATGCCTGTCACGACCAAGCGATCTCCAGGCTTCGATACATCGACGAGCTCGTCGTAAACGCTGAGAGATACGGTATGGGGCGTTTGTCCGTCAGGCACTGCGTCGGGAGTCTCTTGCAGGCGTATCACTTGTCGGTCGGCAAACTCGCATCGATTATGCACGAGCGACATTGTTCCCATGGATCCGCAAACGTCGCGAGGACACCTGGCTGGTTCTTCGATTTTACCGCGGTCAATTTCGACTTGGACGGTATGTGAGCAGGTTAGGCAGCGGAAGAAGGCAACTTTCATGTCAGGGATAACTGGCGTTGCGCGGATGACCAGTCCTTTAATGGCCACTAGTTTATCGGTATCTGAGATGCATTATGTTAGTCCACACCTGGTAAAACTGACCAGGAACATACCTGTTGGGTTTAAATCTCTCATGTTCACGGTCGTAAGTCCAAACGGCCTGACTTTGTAAACCTTCCCCATGATATCAGAAATCTCCTCATCTCCGTCAGCGCCCTCCATTCCTTCCGCTCCTGCCTGTTGATCCGTGTCTGCGAGTTCTAACATTATGTCCTTGAGCACTTGATCCATAGCAGGCACAACTTCCTGGGGGTATTTGACAAGTTGACTATGAAGCTTTTTGGAAGGAGGGTATGCAAGAAGATTGACCACATCCAAATTCAAATTCGTATCTCCTGTTGTCCTCATCCTGCGCAAGTACGTCTCGTATAATGCCACCTCGCCTTCCTCAGGTGTAGCAAAGACGCGGGTTTTCAAACCAAGGTCTCTGTCATATGAAACGCGATATTTCGGCTTGAAGCCTTTGAGAAAGTCGCGGAATATTTTCATGGTTTCCGCGAGGTTGACAGTTGTACCCCAGATGGCTCTGATTTCGTCTGGCTCATCTGAAGGGGCGGCTGGCGCTGAAAGGTTGGGTGCGGTATTGGACATTGGGACATCGAGATGGGTGCCATCTGAGTTGAGGTTGTCAGGATCGGTGTTTCTTACAGAATGTCGACGTGCTCGGCGGGCAGATGCCGTTGGCGTGATGGAAAAAGACGAGTGGATATCCCCACGACGATTTTTAGGAGTCTTTGTAACGAACGGGCTCCTGAGAGACCGGATTAGGTTCAAATCGATGTCAAATGTGTGATACGTACGATGGAAAATCAAGGGGGTCGGAATCTACTGGACCTTCTGAGGCGGGTAATTCGACGCGTCTTCGGGGTGTTTTCACTGGGGAAGAGCTTGGAAATGCAATAGGAGATGAGCTCCCAGCTATCAACGCGTTAGCTCATTGTGCACGGTAGGAACAAGGAGGCAGTATTCTCACGAGCGAAAAGGGGGGTTCTTTTCGGAGTGTCCATCCCAAGTGCTCTTCTGGCGATGACTCCTCTTAAAGGTGTACTTTCTGGACCATTTTGGTAGCGTTGGCGTGCTGGAGTGCCTGCAGCTGAAGGGGTCCCAGCAAGAAAGAGAGGAACGCCAACTGGTGGGGCCTCAGGCATCGATTGTTCGCCACTGGTGCCATCACCCATCTGTACATCGTCCATCTCCGAGGAGGGAAAGTCTATA
Source organism: Laccaria amethystina LaAM-08-1 (assembly GCA_000827195.1). Lineage (NCBI taxonomy): Eukaryota > Fungi > Basidiomycota > Agaricomycetes > Agaricales > Hydnangiaceae > Laccaria > Laccaria amethystina. The sequence continues at coordinate 252,460 of KN838549.1, read as the reverse complement.
GCTGGAGGGGACGACATAACGTTAGAAGCAGCAATGCTCAGCAATGAGAGAAGAGGTTGGACGCGACGCGACGCGTCAATTTTGGGTTTAGGGCAAGAAGTTTGAATTTGATTGTACAAACAGTCATCTCAATCTGGTCTACCAGCTATTACAACTAAGAATGACGGGCGGAGATGCACTAAACTTGGATGATATAAGTCAGGTATGTGTTTCTTTCGTCCTCCAACTTTGCTCTACATTAACTTTCCAGATCAGACTACATTCTACATTCCTTACAAGCCAGGTCCGTCAGGTGCCACATTCGAACCTACACCTCTAAATAATTCTACTAGATCATAATGACCAACATAAACCACGGTTACCAGAATCACAATACCAGGAACGCGACTTTCCTGATGGACCAGATCTGCGTTTGGCTGCATACCGAAAGGCTTGGACAAAGTGCTTAGACAGATTGCAGGTGCGCTTTGTTAGACCCCTTGAACTTATCAACACTGACCCTATTTGCCTAGGCGATAGTTAATAACTTGCAAACACCCGTTGTCGCTGCCGTAGTTGAAGAAGTACACAGATCGTATACAGACGTTCTCCCTGGCTTGCCATATCCAGAACTTCCAGTTATATGCATCACAGGTCTGTTTCTGCCTGTCTCTTAGAATTCCATGAACTCAGTGATTACTGCAGATCCCGTCTTTGGCTCTTCCTTTTTGACGGAACTGACGAACCAACTCGAGCCACCAGAAGACGCGCCTGATTCCTTGTTCAGCCAAACGACATTCGTCACGCATCTGCATCCCCCTGATTGTGGAAACATCTCTTCGGCGATGAAGTCTATTGTCAATGGTTTCGTAGAGAAAGAGACGACCTTGGGCAAGAGTACGTTTTACAGCATCTTTGCTGTTGAGTTCTGAACAAATCAACGCAGTGAAGCGTAAACCAGCGACATCGCTTGCCAATTATGACATCACTTTGCTGTCAACGTGGTACAAAGCACTTTGTGAGGCTGAAGGTACTGGTGCTACTGCCGTCCAAGTCTCTTTCTTCAGCTCAAGGAAGTTCTAGATTTTGATGTGGAATCTCGACCAAACCTCGTAGTATTTCTACACGAGTTCGAACAATTTGATCCAGTTGTGATGCAGGACGTCTTTTACATCTGCAGGTATTGAACATCTTTCTTGTCTTTGCTCATATGAACTCGCAAAGATAACGTCTCATAGTACACGAATACCTGACCTCCCTTTGGTCTTCATCCTTTCAACATCATCTCCCACGACGTCGTGGCTCCATACTTCGTATTCCCGGGCAACGTTAGCCCGCCTCCGTGTTCGCCGATTTGCGCTTCCTTCAGGGACCAAGATTTTAGAGGACATCATTCTAAAGGTTCAATTTAGCCGTTTTACCCTGGCCTTTGCTTATAATCTTCTCGTCACCAGACTTTCTTTGATGTCGAATTTGAACCGGACGTGATGATCGGTCCAGCTAATATTCAGTATCTTCAAGATTATTTCACGAGATACGACTCCTCACTCGACAAAGTACTAACAATACTACAGGTGAGCAGCTAACATTTCTTATATTTTACTGGATTTTAACACTCTCTAGTTGATCCACCTGAAGCACTCCAGTTCCGACCCACTTACTGTCCTCATACATTCCACACCAGACATCACCTCACTTTCCAGGCCCACTTCCTTCAACTTTATCGACTCCCTCGCAGCAAGATTGTACGCCCCGTCAACACAAACACCATCAGAAACGCACGCTGAAGACTGGCGTTCAATAACCGTTCCTTCTCTGATCCAATCAGTCGATGAAGCAAGGACCAACTTTCGCTCTCGTGCGCGAGGGATGCGCGTTGCCTTTGGCTTCATTAACCTCGTCCAATGTTTTATGGTTCTGCAAGGTTATAAGGGTCTGGGCTGGGGCCAGCAGATCAGTTTATGTGATGTATTGGTTGATATTTTAGAGGGGAGTCTGGAGAAGGATATCAAGTATCTAGGTATTATGGTCAGGTACATATTATCCAGTTTTCTCGCTGTCCCACCCGTTGACTCCCATATTTCGTCAGGAAACTCAGAGTGGAGCAGCTTCGTGATCTGCTCGAAGAAACCCACTTGTATTTCTCCAACATCCCAACTGAGGAGGAAGCTCAAGCTCAGATTGCATCCTTGCAGTCGATACTGCCTAGTGACGACGTCGATCTATCTGAACTGCGTGGGCAGGTAGCCACTGGGCTGAGCGATTGGTTGATAGGATATTTAAAGTGAGCCAGTCTCTCGGTTATTCATCTTTATCGCAAGCATTCATCGAACTCTCCCTATCAGCTCTCGACTGACCCCTCTCGAAGAATCACCTCTATGGGACATCTGGTACACCGGTCTCTCTTCCTTCCCTTCCGAGGTGCGTGCCCAATCTCATCTCGACCTCGATAAGCACCACCTTAAAGCCTGTCATAGCTGCTAAATCCATCCGTAAGAGCCTCTATCATAAGTGGTCTACTTCGACCCCATGACTTTGCGGAACGTTCGAATTCCGACGACGAATCCGAACAAGATCGGGAAGTCGAACTATGGGAGCTTCCGGACACCAGCATTCTCTTCAGACGATACCTGGATAGCGGGAAGATGATTAACGTGTATGATTGGTTCGAGTCGTTTAAGACCGTTCTGGAGACTCAGGTGAAGAAGGTTAAAAGTGGGAGGGGTACTCCGAAGAAGCAGAAGGGCAGAGGGAAGGGGAAGGGGAAGCAAAAAGCGGTGGAAAGTGAGCCCGGAGAAGGGGAAGATGGGGAAGAGGAGGAGAAGTGGAAGCTTGAGGTTCAGGCGAGGTTTATGCGGGCTATGCAGGAGCTTGATTATCTTGGGTTCGTGAAGCATACGGGGAGGAAGGCTGATCATGTTTTGCGTTTGGTGTTTGATGTTGATGACTGAGTTGTGGCACGCTGTCGGAAGATGTTGTATTTATTAACCGACTGTATTTTTGCTTTCTGTTGAATTGATGACATTCATTGACCACAAAATAAGAAAGTAAATGGGGACGATGAGTATGGCAAGAAGTGAAATAAATAGTACATATATAAGATGGAAATTCCACAAGCAAAGTGGAGCTGCACAAAAAAGGGAAAAAGCAATCGAAAGCGAGGTCAAACTTAGCACGTCAAATACAACTCCGGCACTGAGGGCATATCAAAGCGGGAACAACCTGCTTGCCGCCCGTAATACGAACAACAGGACTAGGATTCGGCCCAGCCTGCGCATCCTCAACGCCAAACACCATCTCCTTCCAATTATCAGGGACAGGCGTGCCTCCCAGCGCAGCGTGCACCAGCCTTCTCGCAACAGACACAGCGGTGATGTTCCCAGCCACGCTGCCCGCTTTAAACGCTGCTCCGCGCACCATGGGCTGTTCAGCGTATTGCACGAGCGTGGGTGGCAGAGACGATAATATTGACTCTGCTGATACTGCCCCCCCGTCCTTTTCGTCGAGAGGATGTGAGGGGGCGGCGATGCTTGCTTTTGGTGGCCGGCCACGCCGTTTTTTCTTTGGTGGTTCTCTTGGGGGTATTAGGTCGTCCAGTGTGAGGGGAGTCTTGGTGTCGGGTGAACAGGCGAGGAGGCGGAGGGGTCGGGTTGAGATGCTTTCTGTGTCTTTGTGTTTTCCCTTGATGAGGCATTTTTGATGGAATGCCTTTTTGCAGGAGGGGCGGGGACAGAAGTGCATTAGGGAACTGGGGTCGTCGGGTTTGTAGGGGAGGGAGCAGAAGCAGGTGTTTGTACCAGGTTTGGGCTGGACGTTGGTGTTAGTTAGTGCAGGGGAGCGAAACGGGGTGTGTGAAACGTACGTCGATCGTGCGGACTTTGTATTCGAATGTGTAGCGGTAGTAGAATTGTTCTTGTTGAATGAAGATTTGTTCGGCGTCTGGTTCCCAGATTTCCCATAGCTTGAGGACGGGGACGACGTCTTGGGTGGGTTTATTTTAAGTGGGAAATGGAGGTCAGGTATTGAAATTGTTACCATTGAAGGCCTCCGACTTTACTAGGTCAAAGTGATCTGAGAATATTCGTTCGTATTTACCGCAGGATTTGGCGTCGCTGGGAAGGGTGGGTGGAGAGAACATCATGAAGGCGCGATAACACTTACAATGATTTAACCACGTTGCGGACGTCTTTCGGGGAATAGAACCACTGGACACGCACCCACACCTTTGAAAATAAGATGAGGTGACAGGAGGGAGATAGCAAATGTCGCACCTCATTCACTCTCTCCTCATCCTCAAAATCTATAGCCCGTATTTCCCTGATTTTCCCTACCCAATACTCGTGTAGTTCAAGCTTCTCAGTAGGCTTGCGATTAAACGGCAGGATAGTCGCTCTGGTCAAAGTTATCAACCAGGAAACTGCGACATTTCATGAAATGGACATACGATTGTCCCTGCGAGAATCTATTTTCGTTCCCTTCTTGATCGTGAACTGGAGAACCACGACGGTCAAGATCGTAAGAGGACGATAGTGAGGAGCGTCTGCGTACTGATAAACGACGTGTAATGTTTCATTTCGTTCCATTGTTCTGGTGTAGGTGCACTTTTGTCACCGCCCTCTTGTTTTTTTGGTGCTTTTGACTTGGATTGCGCGCGTCGAGGCATAGTAAGCGCGTCAGGGTATACTTGTGTGCGGTGTGCGTGCAGTCCGCGTCCAGGGAGCTGCGTGATTATGTCAGCATAGGTGTCTCTTCTTTCTTCTCTGTCAACAATGTTCTTCCATTTCACCTATCGCATTGTTGGGTACGTTTTTTTATCATTTTAGAGATTTGTTTATTCATCTGGTGCTTCAGTGCTGCCGTAGCATTCCTTTATCCAGGCTATGCATCTTACAAGACATTGAGCCAACGCCCTGCTTCCGAAGAAGATCTTGAGCGATGGCTCATGTACTGGTCCGTCCTTGGCTGCGTAGTAGCAGTCGAATACACAACAGAGTGGCTTGTCTCATGGTACTGACATTTCCCCACATTCAAGGATACCCCACATTGCCGCTAACCCTATGCCCTTAGGATCCCATTCTACTACACCTTCAAGACACTCTTCCTCCTATATCTAGCACTACCACAGACCCGCGGATCCTCATACCTCTACGTCAACCACCTCCAGCCATTCTTCCATCGCCATGAGTCGCAGATCGATGCTACGCTCGCATCGTTGAAGACCAAAATATACACGTTTTTGCAGGAACGTTTCAGGGCGCTTTGGGACCAAATTGTCGCTGCGTCTGTAGGGCAAGGACAGGCTGCTGGGGGACAGGTCAACGCAGCGACGCCGTCAGGTGCGAACCCAGCTGGGCCCACCCAACTCGTATCATCCCTTTGGGCCGCCTATGGCCCTGGTATCATCGCCTCTGGGACGGCGCTTCTTAGACAGACTACTGCTGCGGCTGCTACTAGACCTCCCGCAAGACCTGCATTCACGCCGTCTTCCTCGGGGAGTACGCAGTCAGTTCTTGATAGGAGACGACGGCTCGAAGAGGAGTTGGCCAGCCTAGCGGCTGCCGATCCTAACGCTGCCGTTCTGACCCCCCCTGCGGGGCTGAGGCCTAGCGCCTCGCGCAACTCGTCAGACTCTGATCTGCACAATAGAGATCGCTCGACATCGGGCAGGTTCGAGGAGATTGAAGTGCCGAGCGACGTGGAGGGGTATGATGTGGGTGGGCTCAGAGAAGGCGAGGTTGGGTACGTGGCTGGTGGGATGCCTGGGGCAGCGAAGCGGGGGAATTGGTTTGGTAGTTGGGGCGGAAGCAGTGTGGGTTCGTCGAAGGGCGGATATGAGAGGGTTAAGAGCGACTAGAGAAGAAGACTGTAGGGGCTCTCACTTCAGTCCTTTGGGTTTCTACCTCGCATTTTCAATTTTTTTGTAAGATATTCATGGCACATGCTCTTTGTACCCCATCAATCTATTAATTATTGCTCTGGCAGTGGACGTGGTGAGCTTGTAAAATTTTGAGCATTGTGGCGTATTACGCGCAAGATACTGATGAGATCTTCGTCGGTGATTAGAGCTAGTATTCGTACTCTGGATTTGAACAAGGTGTGGACGTGTAAGATCCAAGTCTATATCGGAGTGGTATGATGTGGTTGGTGGGGATTGATCGACGGACAATGTGACACTTGGAGCATCTCCCGAGTCGGGACCAAAGAACAATTAGGAGCTACATAGGACATGTAGCTGTTAGACTGATAGATATACACTAAAAGTAATAGTAGTTGTAAAAAATAATTGAGAGAAAGAGAAAGAAAGGAGCTCGTGTATACGATATCCGCATTTGGGTTTGGCTTGGCTTCAGAAGGGACAACTGGGAAGCATAGCGCCTGTATCCACAATCACTGGCACTTCCAGTTCGACATGCAAAATCCCTTTTAATTCTTCCATCCCATTTCCCGCCTACTACCAACGTCCACATGCCACAGGCACCACGCAAGGATGCCACCTCACAGCGTGCACAAGACAAGGAGTCGAAGCGAGCGAGAGGTACGGGCGTTCAAGAAGCACTTGGCATGCGCTAACGGCTTTCTAGGTGCTCTGTCTTGTGCAGAATGTCGCCGGTGAGCACAACTCATCTTATCAACCCCTCAAACTGATCGATACCCCGTAGCCTCAAGCTGAAATGTGACAAGACTGTACCATGTTCAAGGTATGTTCCTGTCCCACCCCATTCTATTCTTGTGGCTCAGGTGTCATATGTAGTTGTAAACGGAGAGGCTGTTCTGCGATATGTCCAAACGGGAGTCTAATCACTGGTCAAGGAACGAGGTCCGTATGTTTTCCGATGTTGTCGCTCACATCATAAGTTATTCCTAGATTCGTTCTGGCGGATACGGAGAAGCTGCATCAGAAGATAGCCCATATGAGTGATCGTATACGTCAGTTGGAGGACGCCCTTGCCATCTTGCAGTCGACTGTTAGCAAAGAACCACACCCGCTGCTTGACCGTGAGCTGTTGAAGATCAAGTCGAGTATAGAACTACATTCGGCCGTGGAAGGTGACGAACACGAGAGCCCAGACCACCAGGAACAAACGGAAGAATCACAATATATAGACGCGTTTGGGACCCTGGCTATTCGCGAAGATGGAGCCGCTACTTTCTATGGTCGATCGGCAGGCTCGGAGGTGTGTGCGATGTACAATTATCAGCCAGTCGTCAACTAACTTTGAACCTCACAGTCTCTTCTTATCGTCGGTCCTTCATCTCATTCTCACTACTCAAGACTAACACTCATTTAGGGCGAAGCCACCCCACTCGAATTCTCGCTCCTACGTAGCCCCAACGGAACCGTCTGGCCCCACTCAGCCAGATCCACAACATCATCAGAGATAAGCTCCCTCGCCTCTTCTTTCCCTCTCGCATCCTCCTCGTATCGATCCGGCATCGACTTGGAATACCTCGTCACTACCCACCTTCCACCCTGGCCACAAGCATACCGCCTCTGCCAACTCTACCTCGATCAAGCACCATGGTTCTTCGGCGCCGTGACACAACGCCAACTTCACGAAGAGATCCTGCCAATGTGGTACAACGAAGCATCAAAACCGCATCCAGAACTATTATCAGCGACACACTCACCCGCTTCCTCAGTCTCCTCCCCACCCATGAGCGCCAGAATTAACAGCGACATGAGTGTTAAGGGCGGTGCACACGACCTTGCGCTTTTGTTCGTCATTTTTTGCTTTGGCGCGCTCACGGACATGGAGCTGCCAGCTGCTCCGGACAACGTAGAGGCAGAGCAGTTTTATCAGTTGACGAAGGCTTCGTTGACGTTGGAGCCTATTTTGGAGAGACCTCCGAGCGTGGCGACTGTGCAGACGCTGTCGCTTATGGCAATTTATGAGGGCTTGTGTAGTGGTGAGAATAGCATTGAGAGTACTTGGACTCTTATGGGGCTTGCTACGAAGCTTGCGCAAAGTGTAGCTATCTTTCTTTTTATGTCGCTTTTTATCTTTCTGATTTTGTGGTTTGCCAGATTGGCCTGCGTGCGTTTTTCGGTCTCTGCTTGTCTGCCTGAATACTTATATGCCGAATTCATCCCCCACTAGATCGAGATAGTGCACGGTGGAAACTTAGTCCTGCAGAGGTGCAGAAACGTCGTGCATTATTCTGGGAGCTCTTTATTACCGATTGCTGGCAGGTCAGCTCTTTGTTTCATCCTCAATGGTACAATGCCACTCATTCACCCTCCCAGAGCCTTGCAACTGGTCGCCTCGCAACATTTTCACTTCCCTTCGTCGATTGCGAACTCCCTTCTGATCCGGATCGAACTATGGACGACGATGGAACGCCTCAGCCTAGCTGTACGTTTCTCTTACTCTTATCTGATCTTCCTTGCACTGCTCAATGTCTTTCCTATTCCAGTCCCATTTTGGAAGGCTCGATTCGGCGCGGAGTGTGTCTCCGCCGTCGTACAAGGGACCCTTACTTCGCGCGCACCAAAGTATTCCATCATTCTCGACCTGGACCGGAAAGTGCGGGACATGGAACTCCCGTCATACGCTCAAGGTCCGCCACCCCAAGGGCTTGGTCTTGCGTTGACCATGTCCCATTTCATGCCGACGAATTACCGTGAACTCAGTGAGTCTTTGTCATTATTCCATCAGAGTTACATTTATAGATTTTTTTAAGCTCTTCTTTACATACATCGCTGCTTCTTCGCCCACGCCATTTCAAGCAACCCACTCGATCCGATCAAGAGCCAGTACGCTCCCTCTTTCCTTGCTGGATATCGAAGCGCCTGCACCATTATCGGGTCGGTGAAACAGCAGTTTTCAATGTTCCCGGCGCAAATCGCCCGGTTTTGGGTGTTGTGGACGCATGCGTTTTCAGCTACGGTGAACAGTGCTCTTATTTTATCACCCTGCATGGTTGAACCTTATGTCTGATAGGTGATGCTAGCGTCTGTTGTGACACACAGCTCCAAGTGTAAAGTTGCCCCAGCAGCGCTGCTGGAATTGAATTCCTCGTGCGAACTCTTTGCGAGTGCTGCGAATTATGGTGGGCGAGCGGTCAAATTTCTTGTTCGTGCCTTCCTTTCGCGCGTATGCTGCTCAAAAGCTAACCTCCCTTTCTTCAAAGCCTATCTTGAGACGCCTTCAAAGTAAGGCACAGCAAGTCTACCGCGAGACTACGAGTGGCATCGCACCCAAGATACAGAACGACATTTTCAGACCTTCTGAACCTGAAGACAACAAAGACGAGCTCTCGATATTCAGTGGCAAGACACACACCGTGGCTACAAAATCCGCCAATGTTGTTTCTAGCTCCAGTACACCATTGCGTTCGTCCACTTCCAGGTCTTCCGCACAAAGCGGTGACGCTGCAGATTCTTCGCGAGCTTCGTCAGATTCACCAAAGCAAGCGTTCACGGATAACCCTTCATTCGCTAATGTTCACCCCAGCTTGGTGAATGAGTTAAATGTGTTTGACGGACACATCCGAGCGCAGCTGCAGAATGCGCAACGCGCGGATTTGTTTGGTGGTTCTTCTATGGCTGTGGACCGTGGGCCTGGGCCGTCGTTACAGCAGCAGCGTCATCAGCAGGAATTGGCGCGGCAGGAGCAGATTCGGATTCAGCAAAGGCAGGAGCGGCAGAAGTTCCAGCAGCAGCAGGAGAGGGAGAGGCAAGAGGTGGAGAGGCAACAACAGATTCTTATGCAGCAACAGGCTCAACAGCAGGCACATCTTCACCAGCAGCAACAACAACAGGAGGAGGAACTTCGACGCCGGGAGCAGCAACAGCAACAGCAAAGACAAGAGCAGTATCGTTTGCAAGTGGAGGAGCAGCAACGACACTTACAGCAGCAGCAACTGCAACAACAGCATCAACAGCACTATGGGCACCACTATCGTTCGTCAGAGCGTGCAGCCTATCCTCAACCTTCTGGACCAGATCATCCAATGCATGACATCCCACCACCACCAGCCATTCCCTCGTCCGTGGCCTCCGCTCATCACCTCCGACAACTCTCGCATTCTCAGTCTCATCCCAATCTGCAACTCGCATACCAGCAGCAACAACACCAACAACACTATCAGCCCATGCCTCACGCTATACCATCTCGACATCCTGCCGAACCTTCGCCGCCTCCACAACAGCAGCACCAGATGTACGCTGTCCCTCCAGGAGAGTTCGCACATCATCAACCAAGCCCAGAATCGTCCTGCGCCTCGCCTGCGCAGTATACGCCTCCCGCAACGAGCACTTACGACTCTCGTTCTCGTGCTTCGCAATCGCAGGCAGCGCCCTACCGTAGGGAATCGTACCAATACTGGCCCGGGGCACCGAATGGGTATGCTATAGAAGAACAGCAACCGCATGGCGTAGGTCCGTCACAGCAGCAGCCGGTGTACCAACCGCACCAACACTATACCCCTGGGGGTGTTCTTAGGGGGATCGCGGCTGAAGACAGCAGCCTTCAGGAAACGTGGCAATCTTACATGCACAAGGTAGGCAGGCCTTTGATGTTCCGGCGCTTGCTTACACCTTTTTATTGTAGGTTGCATCTCCCCGCCACCTCTTTGAGGATTAAACAAACGCATTTCATCTCACTCATGTGTGTTATATCATATATCTCTTTACTGAACCCATCAACATCCCTATGCATACCTCCCCTTATACCTTCGCTATCGTTGTTCTCCCGTTGTTTGTTTTGTCTTCTCACCGGTTCATTGTATATCACACCACCTCTGCAAAATGTACAATTTTTTTCTGACAGGCTAAGGGGGTAATATAGTAATAAATATAGAGGGCATTGACGCCCACATATAACCTAGTCTAAAGCCCTTTGCAAAGTAACTTGCCTCTCCGGACTTGCGCTTTACAAAGTTCCAACTCGGTAGGTACCGCAAAAATGGAAGCGAAGAGGATGCCAGTCGAATCCGCGAATCCAATGGAGCCAATCCTGGACTCGCGTTCTTGACGCGTTCGTTCAATGTTGTTGTGGGTGTTTGGATCTGGAGGTTCGTGATTAACGCGGTAGAAGGCATTGACGCTAAGAGGAGGTGATTAATCAACGAGTAAGCATGTGAACGCGTAAAGGATAACGGATAGCGTACTATGCCAAGCCGCCGCAGATCCCTTCTAGGCTAATCAGAATGAAGACGAGGAAGACGCTCCAGACCTCATCGTTGTCGTCAAAGAATCCTACCGCTGACTCATAGGTTAGGACGAGGAGGATAATGGCTTGAATAATGGCGGGTAGCGGGAGGATGCTTTGGGGAAGAGCAGGGATCCCGAGTGAAATGGAGGATCTGGAGAGGAACACGGTTGTTTGATAGACAAGCTGGGGCAGAGCACGACATCAGTTAATCAAGAATGTGTGGAGGATGGGCTGACGTACTTGCCACAGGGGATAGTAATCCCGGACTGAGTGGATGATCTTGCTGAGCAGCCAGTGGTATTTTTCCGCACATCCACAGATCAGCAATTGCGCAGCACTGGGAAGAAGAGATGCCTACATAATGGAAGCATGTACTTCAAGAGGAGGGGCTGAACTAGACGCCACTTGTCGTTTGCATTAAGCGCCACGCCCCGTTTTGGTCCGGGGGCGTGGGTTCCTTCTTCTTCCCCATCCCCTTCTTCATCTAGCGCAATAGGAGTGTATGGCTGCGCCGAAAGCGCCGGGGGTGGGCTTAAAGTGTCTTCATAGACAGTGGGCGTAACAGCATAAAGGAAAGACGAGCTATGAGGAGGCAGGAGGAAGTAGGCAAGAGGAGTTATTAATGACATGATTTAAATCAAAGGTAAAGAACAGGACGAAGATACAAAGGCCAGAACTGACCGATGATAACCCTAATCCAACGCAGAGACCCAAACCACGCATCTCCCACCAAAGAAATGCGCCGACCAGGCCAGCAGCTCCAGTACCTGAAGCAAAATAGCTATACACATTGTCCGATGAGAACGTCCCAGAAACGGTCAGGAAGACATACCCGACACTGTAGCCTGCTATCTGAGGAGGAGAATATGTGGTGGATAGTTGTTAATACTAAGTAAGTTCCCCGAGGCCTATGTTTCTTGAGAAGTTGAACATTTTAGAAAATGGTTGAACCCACCTGACGAGAAGGATGCAAGGCTGATTCCG
>KN838549.1:185559-204746 GCA_000827195.1 Laccaria amethystina LaAM-08-1 | reverse complement strand
CCAAACCACGCATCTCCCACCAAAGAAATGCGCCGACCAGGCCAGCAGCTCCGGTACCCGAAGCAAAATAGCTATACACATTGTCCGATGAGAACTTCCCAAAAACGGTCAAGAAGACATACCCGATACTATAGCCTGCTATCTGAGGAGGAGAATACGTGGTGGATAGTTGTAAGAAAGTAAGTTCGCCAAGGCCTATGTTTCTTGAGGATTTGAACACTTTAGGAAATAGTTGAACCCACCTGATGAGAGGGATGCAAGGCTGATTCCGAGAAGCCTCATGGCAAGGCTATTAAAGAATGCGACGATCTGCAAGAAAAAAGTAAGCAAGCACTGTAGATTAGAGCTGCGAGGGCACATACCAGCATTCCGGTAGAACTGAGAATACAGCATCCAATGAGCCGCTTTGTATAACGTATCCGGCCCTTGAGGATGTACGGCCAGCCAACTTTTGCTACAAGAGCCGGGGCGATGTTGCAAAAGGCAATGATACCTTTTGGCGTCGATGGTGGAACAAGATCAAGTGCTGCAGATAGAATTATAACATATAACACTAGAGTTGCAACGCATTCAACATGAGTGTATAGGAGCGACATGCAGACGTACCGTTGTTGATAAGGCCGAAGAGGAAGAAAGAAATGGCAAGTTTTAGCATGAGTTTCCGTTCTCGTTCTACATCACTTAGAAGTCAGCTTGTGGGAGAAATGTAAGGGCGATCCTTTGAACACACTTTTGACGATAGCCGGCCTCCGCCCCTCATTTCGACTAAATTCCTCGTCGGAGTCCGCATCAACACTAATGGTCAAGTTGTTACCAGAGGTGAAGGTAGCGCTTGACATTTCAACGATGGTACTTAAGTATGACATTCGTTTTATGGTTACTAATACTCCGGCAGGTTCCGTGTGTCGTGACATAGCTCGGAAATACTATACCAACCCCTTTATACACTTTACTCTCCCCCCTTTACACCTAATACCCTCCTCTGGCTACGATGACTCAAATTATGCTTACTGCCACGTCAATAAGCAGCTATTACGCCAGCGCCTGCCATTTCCATCGGCGAAATAGCCGCCGCAGCGCAACAAACCCACCCTCTACGCGAATTCCCAAACCCAATTCTCACCTCGCGGCCTCCATCACAAACTCACAAACCGATCTCCTCGATGCAACTCGATGGATATTTGAACCTTGAGTGGCGGATGCCACAGGGACAACCAGGAGTGCTCCTACAGCAATTATTAGCACGAATCGAACAGCTTGAGAAGACCCTCAACAGCCGACTCGAACCAGTTGAAGCGGCAGTCAGCGAAGTGTTGTTCCCCATGGCGGATAAATTGGCAATACGTTGTTTACTTGACGTATTCCTCGATCAGCATGGATACTCACCCCAACTGAGTGGTCGGAGGAGGGCTTGGGTGGCAGATAACAAGAGCTATATTTCTCAGGTTAGTGGCATTGAAGAGGGGGACGTCGAAGACCTTTTTCAGTGCGTATCATTATTGATGTCTTTTCCCTCTTTTTCCTTACTGTTTTGACTCCAGCAAATACCGGAATGAGGGTGATGCCAACGCACATATTTTCAAGGTGAAAAGCGTTGCGTATGCGGTGATGCGTGTCGCCGACCCTGCCGATCAAGAAAACTTACAATTAGCTTTCACCTCAGTTCTCCCGGGCCATCCACTTGAAGACGAGTTAAACGACAGCAACCCCTACATCACTACACTCACAGGGGGGATTTTAATTCCTGGAGAATCACGGATAGCAAGGGAACTTAAACCTGTGAGCAGGAATCCCATCTTGCATTATATAATTCTCATCTGTGACTTCCTAGGGCTCCTAGCCTTCCTTGTGAATTGAGTCCCGAGCCATCTTAGTTTCCCCCCTTAATGATCACACTTGCTACAATTTCTGTATATTCAACCTCACACAAACCCTCATTAATTAATGAATAATGCATGTGGATTGGTAACTAGGCCGTAACCTGTAGGAACTCAAGAAACCTTCTTGTTTGCAACTTGATTGAAAGCTTTGTTTGCTGTCAGGCAAGGTTTTCGCAAACCTGGTGGACCCCCGTCCCCTCACTTCCTTTTCCGAGCTTACAAAAAGACACCTCGCAATTTTGAAAGTGTCGAGGTCGCAGCAATAGTGCTCATTGTGTTGTAACGAAAAGGAATCTAAAAGACCCACAAGAGTGGAGATTGAATGTTCAACCCAATCATCGCCTTCGTAACAACCGAAGCGCCATCTCCTCATCGTCCTCAAGAGTACGATTTACTGTGGGTCGTCTGGTGGACACAGTGGAAGTTGATGTCTTACGCTGCTTTGGAGGGGGTGGCAGATCATTCTCCTCTTCGTCCGATGAGAGATCTGGCAGATCAAACTCTGGAGAGATATGGCCATCATCTGAACCAGCGTCCAGGAATGCAACAACGCCTCCACCATTTTCCATTGTCTGTTGCAACAATATAAGCTCGGTTCACCGCTCTCTCAAGCCAAAAAAAAAAAAACATACCGCTTTCTGTTTGTCCTTTCTCTTGCGCTTCTTCTCCCTTTTCTTCTCCCTCGCCTCCTCCTTATCAACCACATCCGCGAGCTTCATTTTACCCCTCTCCCCCTCCGCGAACTTTTTTCCCTCCTCCTTTGCACCTGCCAGACCACCCGTATCCTCGAACCAGGCATCTGGATTCGCCATCTCATACAATTCATGTGGCTTGCCTTCATCGTCGAAAATTAGTTTAGTTGAAACCCCGCCTTTCGCAATGGTCCGCTTTGCCCTTCCAAGTTTGAGTCTCCGTTTGGAGAGTTCGCTTGCATCGTAGGTCGGAGTGTTGTCCTCCAGATCGTGGTCCGCCCGTTTGAGGGTAATGAAGTCATCTCCATCGTCTGACATGGGTTCGTGGTCGATAAGCTTGCTGTAGTGTTCCGAGAGAACGTTCTGATTCTTCCTCTCAAACATGCGGTCGTATTTGGTTCGGACAGCGCTCGGCTAAAAGAAACGTCAATTGGCGATCATGCAGTATTGGAAGGGAAAAACGTACTTTTGATATGTCGGTTTGTACCCCTTCGCCATCCTCATCCTCTTCACTGGACTCCCCTCCATCACTTTCTCCTGCACTGCTTTCTTCACTCTCTTCCTCTTCCCTCTCCTTTTCAACTTCTGCCTGAGCGGCTTCCACCGTCCTCGACGCGTTTTTCTTCTTTTTCGCAATCTCCTTGTTAAGAAACTTGATTTTCGGTGTACCAGGTAAACCCAGAGATTCGGCGAACCTATCCACTGGAAGTTCCTCTAGTTTGAATATTGACTTGTCCTTGTGGATATAAATTGACCGAAGGTATGATACAAATGCCTAAAAGTCAAAGCTCAATCATGTAGCATAGATGGCATAAACGAAACGCACTCGCTGTCCCAAATACTTGATTTCCGGGTCCCGGAATGCGAGATTCTGTAGCTGATTCTCGATACTTTGGGTTTTACTGGCACGAATCTTGATCTTTTGCACGTCGATAGCCCTCTTCTGAAGGGCGACTTTCATCCCTTCTTCCTCGCTAGGCATTAGAAATAGTAGTGCCTTTCCCTTGCTTTCATACCGTGCTGTCCTTCCCACACGATGGATATACGTATCGGCATCTTCTGGGGCATCCATTTGCAGTACCCAGTCAATGGAAGGGAAGTCTAAACCCCGCGCCGCAATATCAGTGGCAAAAAGCACTGCGTGAGATGTTGTGGTGAATTTGGTGTACATTGTGAGTCTTGCGGATTGTTTTTGCTTCCCGTGAAGGTGGAGGAGGGGAACACCAGGATGCATCTTGCGAAATGTCTCAAAAACGAAGCGGACTTGCTTACAGCTGGACATAAAGACTATAATTTTAGATTGTAGGTGCGTTTTGATGAAGCTCCATAGGACGTCAAGTTTCTTGTCCAAATCGCAGATAAGGTAGTGCTGTTCAAGGTTTTGCGGCATGGTGGACGTTGATGAGCTTGCTACGTTGACCCCAACGTAGACTGGGTCTCTGAGGCTAAGGCGTGCAAGGTCACTAACGGACTGGGTTTGAGTGGCGGAGAAAAGGAGAGATTGGCGAGATTTGGGTAAGTGAGAGAGGAGGGCGGCGAGGGTTTTTTGGAAGCCCATATCCAGAATTCTGTCGGCTTCATCGAGAACTAAAAAATGTTTGGATGATAATTTAGGTGTCAAGGAAAAGTTGACTTACCTAAAACTTGTAGATTGTCCGCATCGAAACCGATTGTCTGGTCCATATGCTGGAGAAGCCTTCCTGGAGTGGCAACAAGGATGTTCATTCGAGACAGTCGGTCCCGTTCATCCTTGAGGTTCTTGCCGCCGATGACTAACCCAGCAGAAAAGGAATGATACCCTCCGATCGAACGCAAGACATCGAATATTTGTACAGCCTAGTCTTGTGTCAGACGACTCTAACGGGAAAAACGAAAAAGAATTCACAAGCTCTCGCGTTGGAGAGATAATCAAGGCTCCTAGTCCGTCTGCAGCACCCCATTTCCGACGGTAGAGAATCTCCAAGACTGGAACGAGAAACGCTAATGTCTTCCCACTTCCTGTTTGGGCTGCGCCGAGGACGTCTTTCCCTTTGAGTGATATGGGTAGACTCTTCGTCTGAATGTCCGTCATGTCCATAAAGAATGCTTTCTTCAGACCTGCAAAGGGTCAGGCTTTGACATTTTCTGGAAAGAAATATATAGACCTCTCTTCGTCGCGTCTGATATGGGGAGATCGGAAAATGCCTTGAGGCCATCGGGAGAGTCCTTCCGTAAATTCAGCTCTGGTTTAGTAGGTTCTGCCCAATTGATTTATGGCAGTTGGACTCACAAATAACAGGGCATTCCGTTCAAGTGCCTCGATCTTTTGGTTTTCAGACAATTTCTTGAGGTTTTGAGGTTTTACGGAGGCCTTTCCTTTCCGCTTTAATTTTTGTTGCTTTTTTTGTTGAAAAGGTATTGTAGATGGTCCAGCCATTTTACAGAGGGAAGGACAAGGTTGTCAGTGGTCACACTGTTGTCACGATGCTGTACATCTCAGAATGAAGTTGTACCAATACAATCAGATATCGATTCAACGGGAAGCGTACATGGAGGTCTTATAGATACAATACTTAGAATCCAGACGTATGATATCCACGGAATACAGTCGTAAGTGCAGAAGATTAAACGGCGCTGTTGTAGGTAAGATCTGAAATGACAGAGTGAGCATAGATGTACAATAAATCCTTCGTTTTTTGTCCTTGCAAGTCAGTGGCTTTACGATACTTCCATCAGGGATGACTTTCGTGAACGACCTGACCATGCAGTAACCGAAGAGGTAGCACGTTCCAAATTCGATGAACCTTTTGGAGTTCCCAAAAGACATTGAGTATCGCTGGACTTCCTGGAAGAGGAAGCCCTTCTAGCAGACGTCATTGAGCGTTGAAAACTATGAACAACGCCTTGCATCTTGGGCAGCGCAGTTTTCCGTACAGCTTGTATGAAGCGCTCGCGGGGAGTTATAGTAGTGGGCAATGTGGGCAATGGTTTCTTGCTCTCCGACGACGAGGCTGATGTGAGGGTGTTAGGTGGTAGGAAGTCATGGAAGGTTTTTGGAGGTTGATCTACAGGACTCAAAGAATGACTCCTTGATTTCTGCTTGCCTTGTTGAGAGTGGTAAAGGACAATAAGTAGCGTCAGGGTCTCCCTGCGTATCTCTCTAACGACTTACCATTAGTGGCAAATGCCTGAGGCCTTGACTTCAAGACCTCAGCGACGGGGTCAGAGACAGGTGTTAAAATCCCATACTCTGCTCTAGGAGCACTCTGGTATATGTTTCCTTCCTTATCACGAAAGGTGTATCGACTGGAGTCGGCGTCGTAGCCAATGCGCTGCATACCTTCCGGTAAGCGCGCCTCATCCTGTTGGGCACTAGTTGAGCTATGACAAAACCAGAGATGCCTCGATATAACGGCTTACTTCATCGTATTGTGTCCAGCGGCCCATGATGGGAGAAGGTAAGGTTGGGCTGTTTACGCTTGTTGTTTTGCAGTGTTCGCATTGGCGGCCGCGGCCACAAGGCAGGCATCTGGTGTCTGTAAATTTGATTATCGGTGGCCCTAACGTGGAACTTGCACAGAACCCAATAAGATTGTAATATGGTTGCGAAAACTTGACTCTTGATTTTCACCAGAACGTAGCTCACAATCAGTTGCTAGTCTTGAGGAAAGTCGAAGTTGCACAAGCGACAAAAATAAAACATTCAACCGCGTAGACTCGACCCGCAAATACATACGCTTGGGAAGACCGTATAAAGCTCGTCCGCTGTAAAAAGAAACATAAATATCGAAACAGGGAGGATAGGAACAGGCCTAGGAAAATGCAAGTCCGATTTGAGTCCGATGATTGAGAGGTAACCGTATTACACGAATAAGGGACATTTATGGGCAGAAAGTCAAGGTATAGTCGGCGTTCAGGCCGGAATTGCAGGTCCACAGGGCAGTACCACTCGACTCGTCAAAGGCGTAGGCGTATGCGTTGGGGCAATTTCCTTTGAAGTAGCTATAGAATTGGACACCTGTACAAATCGCAAAAAGGGACTTCAAAAGGGTAGGGACATCAACTGCAATGTTATGCATACCGGAACTAGGGCAGGTGGCTGCAGTGTTGTGGGAGCCTGAGCAGCAGTTGGCAGAGTTTCCTGGTGAAGATTCATCGCATTGTTTTTGAATCTAGTAGGATCTATCACAAACCTGGGTTGCCATCCAAATTGGCGTTGCAGGCACTTTTGCAGCCGACAGGGAAACCAGTAGAGTCAAAAGGCCCTTTGAGGGGAGTCGGGCCTGTCATGAACGCCAATCAGTAGGATTTCATGTGGCAGAAATGGCAAGATAGACAAACAATTTGGTCCCAAGTCAACAGGGCAGTCAGCGACTGGGCAACCCACATTGTTGTCAATCCTCATGGGTAGGTTGTAACCATCAACGAGTGAGACTAATTGCAGTTTTAAGCTGGCTCGGATACGCGAAGAAAACTTACCATCGTAGAAGTCCCGGTTTCCATCGCCTTGGAGTGTCCATTCAGCCACTGTGGCCGGAGGAACACCCTGTAGAAATTTTTATTTCGTGCGTTTTGAAGTTGGGAATGGCGTACAGTGCCAGTGTGGGGGTCACATTCCAAACCTCCATTGCATCCGCCATCTAGGCAGGAGTTAGGGCCGGGATTGGTCGAGAAGTCGCAGTCACGACGAGCCTGAAAATTCGCCAATCAGCATAACTGGGATCGAGTACAGCTGAAAATACCAACCCAAATGCGTCCGGCTTTCCAGTTGTCGGGAACCGCGAAGTTGACTTGCGTGAATGCCCCAGCTTCCCATCTATTCGAATCATCAGCGTAAACTCCAGAGCTGCCGTAAAAGGAGCTCAGGTTTACCCAGTTGCGAAGGCGGGCACGTTTTGGGCAACGTTTAGATCGGTGAACATCTGCAGTGACGTCAGACGCGATATGATGTCATGGAACGAGGCATTACTGCAGGCCTTATTTAGACATGACCATCAGTTATTTAAACAAGGCGGAAAGTGGGAGGTCAACTTACCATATCGTGAAGGGGCAAGCGTTGCGTACCTGGAAGGGCAGGGATTAAGTGAAAGGAAAACGTCCATGAAATATTTACATACAGTGAAGGTACGTGCAATAGCTCCTGGCAGCAGCAACGCAGTGGTTCCAACGCCGATGAAGGACTTCATAGCAACTTACGATTGAGAGTGAGTGGAAGGAGGGTGAAGAGTAGTTAGCAGGAGGATGAAAGCTAGAGCTTAATATATGCAAATGGGCAGACCAAGGAAAAAAGCCAAGTCCCACCAGGGAGAACTTTCTCTCCGAAAGCTGTGGTCATCAGGCGGTGTTCCGAGGACCACGCGCTCGCCTTGCAACTTGAACTATTATTGGGACTCACTATTTTTGAAGCCAACTACGAATAGATGTGATTATCACCTTGCGGATAGTTGCGGTATCTCGGAAGGTGATGATGCTGTTGCAGAGCTGTTAGGTTAGCGAACATCTGCGAGCAGAAACTCCAAATGGCTGTAAATGACAAGATTGTAATCATATTTGTCTTGTATGGTAGGCGTACATAAATGTCCGTGCGGTAGAAATGATCCACAATAGTCGACGAGAAGATTGCTCGCTGAAAGTCCATGAGAGCATCCCGACACCCGGAAATGAATTAAGATAAACGGTATGGGCGCGGCAAGGTCTATAAGGGTCGTGAAGATTAGGGTCCTTTAGAGATTGTTACAAAGAGTGCAGTTGATTTTTAGGGTAGTTCGGAATACGGCAGCTGAAATGAAATGAAATAATAATAATTAAAATCAATCACTTGGCCAGCGTGCAAGAAACTCACGAATAGCAATGAGAACGACGAAGAGGGCAATGACTACGATATAGATTATGCCGTATTTTACGATCTGTAAGAAACGTGAGTTATAAACAGGGAACAACAATTAGGATACGTACAATCCAGCGACGTTGCTTCTTCTGCGTAATAGAGAACAACGGAGCACGTATTTGCTTCGATGGACGAAGCCAGACTGCAAGACGAAAGTAGTTAGCTAGACAAAAAAACATCCCTTGATAAAAAAGCTTACAGAGGATCATGGCATGGAAACGATCAAAGTAGGGTATCAGAATGGGCGGGGTCAACATGAACAGCAGCATGTGCCCAAGGAGTAGATCAGAGCTCCATAACGACAGCTCGATAATCTTGACAATGAACTCTCGCGCTGGTTGAGACATTGCATGTGCGCCAAGTCCACGACCATACCAGCGTCCGGTCCACCATGCTCGGTTGGTCTCGTCGTGCTTGAACTCACGAGAAAGGAAGACGGCGATGAGAATCTTATGAATAGCACGCTGAATTGCGATGACGGCTATTAGACCCAAGACAGCGTGAGACACATCCCACAGCTCAAGGAACCACTTTCGTTGATAAAAGTCAGCATGAAGTTGCGAAACAGATATACATTGATTCTTACCAAGAACTCAAAGAAACCGATCATTCCCACCACTCCAAGGACGTGAGCAATGAATGCCATAACGGAGCCGAAGATGGGGAAAACCGGGTCGAGCATAGGACCGAGGAAGAGAGAGATCAGGAAGAGGGTGAGAAGTATAGCTGCATTCCACACAATGGGACCGAGTGAAATGACAGCAATACGGATCAGCGGACTTGGTGGATACTTCCCATCTGAATCGGGGAATGCCTTGACGAACATGTAGGCTACGACAAAGAGAACGGCCATGATGATAGGGAAGATGACCTCGGAGAAGATGACTGCACGCCATCCCGCTCGTGGAACATCTCCAGAGAGTTTCTCGGAAGGATGACCGAGTTTCTTCTTTTTGTAACCAGTGATCATAGTGCGAGATAGGCGGCAGTAACCAATCCACGAATTGTTGTGTGACCGCGAATTACCTCGAGACATCCATCTCAAGAATTCCCTAAAATGCGAAAGATAATCAGCCGGCGTGACAGGTGAGAGCCAAAGATAAACTTGCCGATAATCAATGATGAAATCGGAGAACACAAATTGATGCGGATTGAACAGGAACGGTGCAATGCACAACGAGAGGATGGATATCCAGAAATAAATGAGGTAGGGTGTCCAAAGCGACAAGGTCACATAAAGAAGCATGATCAGCGTCCTCATCCCCAAATAGATGCTGGGCCCAGCGAAGCGCGAAAAGAGCGTGCTGAAGTGAATTCTGGTGGTTGCGAAGCCACGACCGGTTGCGATATACCTAGCACCACCGAAGGTCAAATTGCTAAGAATGGAATGGGTATAGATCTGCGTAGCGAAGACCTCGAAGACGGGTGATAATGAGCCGAATTGCTTCGCAAGACGGAAGATGGCTTTCCAGGTTCCACGCTCGACGAGTTCTATCATCAAATGAGTGTGCAAATTAAAAATGAGTCGAGGCAACGAACCTTGAAGGAACAATGGCAAGAAAGAGATCATGAATACCAAGAAAATGCTGATGATGCAACGTCTGATCCACTCAAAAACAGGAACTAGATTGTAGCATCCAGCTTGACCACCAATGAATTGACCTGCCGAGGTATACTTGCAAATCTGGAGCTGCGAGTTCAAGGTTCCCAAGAACACCACTACAAAGACATTGGTCAGTCGAAAGAACATAATCCCAACTTGAACACGTACTGGTCACCACAAAGATCTGAACTGATAAGATGACCAGCATATTGTTAATCTGGAAACCCGGATGTCCGTAATAAAAGGTAAGGAATCGATCGATAGGAAGTTGGGTTCCGAGGTAATAGTATTCTCGACTGAGCATTTGTTCGCCCATACCTGTACCAATCTTCGTCTGGAAGTTGAGAATGGTTCCGAATCCGAGATCACGACCCTTGCCACACTGATAGTACTCTGTGTGTTTGATGCGACCTCCACGACCAAAGGCGTTCATGCCAGCGAAAATATCCTCATTCAAGTGCAATCCCTTCTGTGCCTTCGACACACCACCACGAGTAGTCATATATAAAGCATTGAGGAAATCTGGATGTCCATAATGGAGCTTTCCTCCAATCCACGCCATCGATCGAGCTGCGAGGGTTCCGAATGTTTGTTCTTTTCCAGCAGCCAAATCACCAAGGATACCAATGTTCTCAGAGAAGATGTACTCGCGAGCACCAACGATGGCAACAGGTGGCTTTTGGAAATCCTTGTGGCCCCACTGAGCGTACGGGCTCTGGCTCGAGACGGCATACTCCTCGAACTCGGACAGCACGTTCCTGATCTTGAGACACTCTTCGAGGTAGTTGTCCTGGTTAGCGTCGATAAGCTGAAGGTATTCCCCGCGGTAGAAGATGATGGCGTGATTCTGATTGTCCGACTTTCCATCACCGAGAATGGGGTTACCAGGGAGCTCAATGCGGAACTTGGGTCTGCGACGACCAGTGTCGGGGATAAAGTCGCTGTGACCGTCAATGAGCGACGAAAAAATCCTGGGGTCGCCACCCTCCTTGCGGGGAGGCTCTTCCTCAAGGAAAGCGATCTGTAGGTCGGGGTATGCCCGCAATAAGAACTCCGCATTCTCATGCTCCTCCTTGTTGAATTTCGAGTACCGTTGCATTGAGACCACAAACTTGAATTTTCTCCTGGCCATGCGCTCCAATTCCCGTTCGAGCTTGTCAGTGTTGCCTCCGAACAACTGGACCACCTCAGGGTTCTCGACACGGTACAGCAGCTTGATAGCCTTAGAGTAGTTCATCATACCAGAGACGGTGCGATACAGTGTCTGGGCACGGAGGGAAGCCCAGATACGAGTACGGAGGGTAAATTCGGGGGCAGCGCTTTTGAAGCCGATGAAATAGAAAGGAAGATCATTTGCTTTTGATTGGCCCTTCTCGTCGTTTGCGAATGGGTTGACGCCGTTAAACATGGCAGACTCCTCAGCAAGAATCTTGGTATCCTTGACGAAATTCTCCCATTCAACCGGATGAAGCTGCTTTAAGTATTCCAACAGAGTAACCCGGGTATTCTGATCTTCTTCACGAATGATCTCACGAAGTGAGAGAAGGGTCTGAAAAAGGAGACTTCAGAACGTCTACCCTCAGAGACGACGAGATAATGGGCATACCTTCTCACTATAATGGGGTGTCAAGACGGTGAAAGTGGGCATGGCATCGATGGGAAGGGGTTCCGGGATGGATGTTGTCAAGGATTGAGCAAAGAACGAAATCCGACGCTCAGCCTCACTGCCCGCCGGGAAAAACTCTCCTTTGAAGCCCTTCTCACCCTGCGAGATGAAGAACGGAGGAGCACGAAGAGCTCGTCGATCACCAGCACCAGTATCAACTTGATGGTAGAGCAATTTCTGGACGTGGTCGATGGACAGGAGATGCTCACGGTACATGGAGATGATGATAGCGTTCCAAATTTGCGAGACGAGAACCTGAAGGAAGGAAAAAGACATTTGATAAACGTAAGACTCGAAAGACAAGTGCGAACTCACCTTCGGCTTGTACCTCACCTCCATGTCGCCTGTGGCTAGCAATTTTGCATAGATCCTTTTGGGTAACCGGGTGTATATGTCCCTCCATGGGGTCCAAATGGATAGACCCAACGTGAAGGAACGGGCGATACTGAAAACCGTATTCCAGATGATGTACCAAAGGAAGGTATCCAGGAAGAAGAGAACCAAATCCATGATATACATGATCGTCAGCGTGAAGGCAGCCTGGTTGGTGCAGAGGGCGTTTCCAAAGAATCTGTCCTGACATCCTTGAATCTTCATGCCAACCATGACACGGATCGGGTCACTGAATGATAGGGTTAGGTAGAAGTAAGATTCTGTGAACTTGCATCCAAAGACGAGAAGCCATAGGACGATGGAGCCAATGCGATTTTTCTTCTCGAGTGCAGGATAGCTTGCAGTGAAGGTTTGACTGGCGAGGTATTTTCGTGATTTACCTGCCACCCGGTCACCAAACATGCGACCTGATGGCATGATGGCGAAGAGGACAGTTGCGACGACAGAAATGAAAAATTGTACGATGCCCAAGATGAGGGAGAGTGAACCACCTGTGCCATTATGTTCCACAATGGCAATGTAGAACGTTGGGCCACAGGTAAGACCAAGAGTGATCAGCAAGAAAACGAGGCGTCGGGTGAGATGTGAGGTGTTATTCCAAGTCGTGGGAATGTACGAAAATTCAAAGAGTGTGGCAAGAATCATAATCAGAGTTGCAACAGCACCACCCAGGGCAGTAGCGCTCCATGTCATAGCCGGAGACGAATGGCCATCAACGGCGTAGATGGTTGGCGAGTTGAAAGCGGTGTAGAAGTAATACATGGCAACATGGATGACCCAGATGCGATTGAAGTTGACCAGGAGATGACCGAAAGTGCGCTTCTCGTAATAGGTCTTGAAGAAGGCTTTATTCCAATCAATGCGATCAAACTTCATGAAGCGTTGTGCCGGTGGAAGATCAACAAGGCGCGTCTAGATCGAGACTGAGATGAAACATTGAATATGATGTTTTGAAGAAACTAACCTTGTCGTTCAACACAATCCGCGCAATACCCTCCGGATACCAAAACAGCTGGTTAACATCATCGTAGCCAATGATATTCTCATGATCCCTCTCCCTTCTCACAAACTTCCCATCGACGACCTCGTAGCCTTGGTCACGAATGAAACGATAAAGTGGCTTTGTAACCGCCCTCAGATAAAGACCCTCGGGAACAGGCTCGACACGATTTTGACACTCGGGAGACCGATAGTAGTCATCCGCACATTTGAAAATGAAACAAAGGCACTCGGGTACGAACCGTACTTGCGCCGCCTCTCCCCAGCACAAAAGATAAAGAGCAACTTGGCGAAGGCGATCGTATTGGCTCATGTTGTTCATGGCTTGCCGCCATCGTTCAAGGGCAGTGGCTAGTGACTTTTCGTGGGGTGGACGCTTGGCAGCACGTTTTGACTTGAGCCGGTTTAAGCCCGGATTCTGAGTTTGGCCGATGGCGTCGTCTAAATCGAGTTGAGCAGCAAAATACCACTTGCGATAATTGGCGTGGTGACCGCCAATGTAATCAGCGTGAAGCGTCAGTAGTGCTTGATTAGGCGACATCCGAGATGCCCTGCTGTCGAGTAGCTGCATCAGGAAATCGAACTGTATGGCATGCATTAATATCGTTGATAAAACAGTGAGGACAGTCTATTATTAAACTCTTCGTCAAAGACGTCAAGCCGAGAAACACTTGGTTGTCTAGGCGAAGAGAACCGGACCAAGACAATGAATAAGACACTCGACGCACCATATTTCGCATGGAATCCCGCTGAAACCCAAACTTTTGCGTGAGGTCAAGAAAAATGTCCTCGATTTCTTCTTTCGAAAGAGGGATTTGGCGATCTGAGCTCCAAGCAGGATATGCTTCTCGAGCGCCGGCTGGGCCTGCGTATTCCATATAGGTCGGCGTGGCTGATTCGGGATAGACGCTACGGACTCCTGGAGGGCCTAGCGATTCAGATGACGGTGCTGGCCGTGCATAGACGTCAGGATCAGAGTCGGTATCTTGCATGGCTGTTGGACTAAAATGAGACACGGTAGATAACGAGAAAAGGGAGGCTGACGATAGTCATAGTTGCCGTTGTTGTCGTAATCATTGATTGCAGGATTGCTGCTGTCTGAGGCGTACGTCTCCCTATACTCGCGACGACCGAACTCTACATGGTCGGACTCGTTGTCGTAGTAGCGCCTTCCCTGGTTGAATGGGTCGTTGGAGTGGGTGTCGGCTGACGGGGGCGACGAAGGGTAGCCTTCCTGGCTGGAGGGCCCTGGGCGGGCAGGCATGGGTCTGGGGTTGTGGAGAGGAGAAGGAGCCCAGAGAAGAGGGGGAGCGGAGTTGGCGGTTGTTTGGAAGAATATAGTGGCTGCCACACACACAACACACTGAAAATGACGCTCCTTCCCACACTGCCACTTTCGGTAATTATCCCCCTAAACTCAAAAAATTCACGACTACAGTGACTTGACTCTTGAGTCGAACAATTATGTTATTAAATAAATTCAACATGGACTTGATGCGCTACTCCATCAGCATAAAATCAAGTCCCGTATTCTTGAGATAGTGACTATAAGATTCGAACGCCCAACTCAAGGACCTCCCTGGGCCTTAAGTTTAGTACTTATCATGCACGTGTAGTCAAACGAGGATGGGGCTTATCTGTGCTACATGCCGCCACTTACCAAATAGTCTCTCGAACGGCGATCCAAAGTCATGTACGGCAGCGATACGACATGCTTTGCTGAGTCATGCACTTAGTCCAGTTAACAGTGTTTAAACCAAGCATAACGCCTGAAGATACAGTTAGATGCTTTTGATAGTAAGAGGAAGGACAACTCTGACCAATTGATACGGGTCTGCGCACAGCTTCTAGTGAACACAACTCCCTTGAGACTCGATCCCGTCGAATAAAAATACACCTATTCCGTGGCGACAGCACAGATGAGTCCGGAAATATAAAGAAACGCAACAAACCTCGAAAGCCAGCCTCACGACGGCACCAACAACGAGCCGATAAATAATACGACCGTAAAGCAAGGCACATAGAGGGCAAGAAAAAGGCATGAATACGGCTCTTCAGCGATGACGTGCGTCGATAGTGCGGTCTATTCGACGATCGGGTCCAAGTAGTGGCAGCGCTGGCTGCGGAGAACCTCTTTGATGCGCTTCTCGCCGGAAACACTGCACTCCCTACGCCCTGCTGCGCTGGTAAATATGTAGTCCGCTGAGCAACCTAACGATATCGCCCTGGTTGCCAACGACAATCAAACAAAATCGCCGGGGCCCGAGAAGGCCCTTCGTTGTTGCCGTAAAGGTAGACTGCAATGCTTCCGATGCCTTGACACTCGGAGTAAGTAAGCGTTGAAGGACGTCGTATTGTTATTCAGAGTATCGAGACTTGGGAGGACGTCATAAGTACAGAAAAATTCGAAGTGCAGGATCATGGCTAGATACAACAATGAGATCAGTAGACGTCCTTCAACAGAATTGAGGTACTTATTCGCACAGTGACGACCTACTTTCAAGGAGTTTGTACCATATCGAATTGAATGATCAAACAGAGAGAGCCTCTCTGCAGCAGCGTTATGCCTCAGGTGCAGTGGGGGTCGGAAGGTGGGCTATAGAAGTCGAAAAGTTGTTCTGGTGGCCAATTCCATGGTTGTGGGCTTCGGCATAATATTGTTGTTGATGACCCGGCCATCAACGATCACTGCCGCGGTGATAGAAAACCGGATTCAGCCGAATCGCTTCTACCTTCAAAGTTAGAGCACTGGCGTGTAACTTCTTAGTCCACGATGTACGAATACGCTGAAGTCACAATCGAACCTGGCCTTGAAGCGAGGGGGATACGCTCAAATTTACCATGATACTCACTGGAAGGTTCCCAGTTTCCTGGAAGTCCCATCCAAGTTCCGCCGTCTTCCGGGAACACTCTTACAACAATTTCAAAAAACGGTGCTCAGGGGCCTACGTTCTTACTAAAAATGGTGCCGCTTTAACTGCTTCAGACCGCCCAATACTTACTAACAGTTTATGTTGGCAGAAAGGCACCACGTTATTGAGAGTAAAATGAGCAGACGAAGTGGTATGAGTATTGAAAACATCTAGACAGTAACCTACAGCAGCATGTCAGTTTATCAGGGCATAAGATATTTGGAATCTAGGTATCCTCTCATTGAGTCTTGCGTGTATAGTGACTCGTCATCTCCGTGTGTTATGTATCCTTTCAATTTTCCGATTGTCAGAATCATGTCGGATGAAATCAATCCTCGTCGCTGGCTTCGTCGTCTTCACTTCCTGGAGTCCTCTTTCGTTTGAAATTTGGATCCACCAGAGGACTACCAAGTTCACCCTTTTTTCTCCGCTTCCGTTCGGTTTCACGGATATTCAAACGCACCCCCCATCGTGCAAGGTGCTAAAAGAGTAATTCAGTTAAGCTGTCGCCGAATAGACCTGTGCTTACCCCACCTTTGTCAGATCAGTGGAAGCCTGTAACCCAGGGAACTCCTTAGTGGAGTAAACACGAAATGGTCTGCCATAACATTCCGCTTGTACCAACAAATCCTCCCTATCGCGGGGTCTTGAAAATATATCAAAAACACGGTATCGAAGAAGAAATGTCCCTTCAATTTTAACTGCTAGGTCCTGAAGGATGACACTTTGAGTGGCACTTTTATATTGAGCGGCGATGTTCTCACAGAAAATACAAATATTATCGCTTTCTTTCCTTCATAATCCACTATTGCAGGTTGGACAAATGTTGCGCCAACCAAGGAGGAAGTAACCTTGGAACTTTCTGTGATGGCATAGTTCCCGACATAGTGTATAACATCTTTGAAGCTTGGAGAAGTGGGAGTCGATAGTGATTGAGCTTCAGTGGGCGGGCTCGCCTGCGGTGAAGAAAAAATGAAATTCCCATTCCCATTCAAAAGCGTAGAAGAAGAGGCAAACGAAGTTTGTGTCGGAGACCTCGACGTCCAGCTTTCATTCGGGACAGGGAATAAATCCACTGTGGACATAAGACCAATAGTTTGGATTTCGCTGGAAAGAATTTATATAAGTCGCATCTTCGTCAGGGAAATTAAAAGAAATATACTCGTAATTCTTGATCTCGGTGCCGCGTTCTTGGTCGACGTCGTCTTCCCGAATATTGAAGAAGCGCAAACGTATCACGGGCGGCGGGTCTAAAGGCCTCCGGTCTACACGCGCATACCTAAAATATTATCACAGGGTTTCTCAAAAGGTCGCCGACAGCTGAATGACATTGCTCACTTGCGCCCCAGGTCAGCTTTCTGTATCTCGTCCAGTTCAGCGCGGATGGTCTGGCCCGCGAACTGACCAGTCAAAAAATGTATTGGAAGGCCGACCATATCCGCCAGTGGTTGATGTCTCGTCTGCCTCGGAGGATCATCGGCATGCTGACCATATGTATTCTGTATTTCCGACTGTTGAAGATGATGGTGAGGGACTGAGGACTGGTAAGACGTCCCTTGGGGGTGAGTAGTAAACATCACAAACGAAGGATCAGTTCTGTATCCTTCGAGGTCACCCTGCTCATATATTCTTGAATATCACAATCCGGAGAGGAGGGTGGAGTTTGGCCCGCAATGAGAGAAGGGCACCAAGAGTGACGAGTTGGTGGAGGGGGTCAAACTCCCGGTTGTGGGCGCCAGTCTGTCCAGTGCCGGAATAAAGGTCAATGGAGAGATCTCTCCCCGATATGGCAGTCGATCCGGAAATCTGGGGTGAGAAGGCTTTGGCCGCACTAGCCCGCCAATCTATTCACCATTCCCAACCATTTTCGACTCTATGAATCCAATATGAATCTTCCCTTTGGCAATCTGACGAGATCCTTCAATCGCAAGTGTGTTCTCAATTATCTTATTTTATGAGGAGCTACCACCTCACACAGATAGACTCAGAGTTAGTTTCAACGACGTTAACAACACCGAAAGCATATCAAGACACTGGCCGCGTTTCTCCCACTTCATAACCTTAAAAGACACCTCTTCACAAAAAGGCAGGGGGAAGCTGGTAAGCTTCAGTTCCTAGCCGATTATGGGCCGAGTGTTAAATCCATCTGAATCACAAGACTTGAGGAGAAAAAAACTTGCTTGTTCTGGTCTAACGAAAGATCGTCGATACATCAGTATTCATGGGGGACCACATGTTATTTGGACCGTGAGGTGGGCGGGTTCACATCATATGCGAGTAGCCGTTGCAACCAGAAGAGCACACCAGCTCCACCACACAATCCACGATAAGGACCTATAGCGTTAAAAAGGCTACCTATTGGAGTAGAGCAGCATCGTGATGTCGTGATGACAATGAGTTGTCCATGAACTTCTTCGGGAATCGAAACAGATTTGGCAAATAGAGGTCTTCCATTCCGGGAGACTTTCTGTGCTACAGCGCTGGTATGAAGGCAGATCACTTGTCGCTTCCGATAATTTCATGATACTGTTTATGTTTAAAATCGATCGTCGGAGGCAGGAGATCACTGCTCTAATCTAAACGAGCACAGAGATATCATAGAATGGAAGATAAGGTCTCCACAGAACAGGAATTAGAGAGCCATGAAGACGTGATGGTCTTGATAATCAATTTCAGCAAAAACGGGGCTTAGTAAATAGGTACCTGCATCAAGGAGGGAGGGCTCAAAGCAGATGCCAAGTCAACCAGACGATCATGATCCTCAACCAGATATGCGGGAGAGGAAGCAAGAGGTTGGTTCAAGCAGGACAGAAATCTCTGAGAGTGTGATAACGGTGCGGGACCAGGATACCCAGACTGTGTGTGCAGTGTGGATGTTGCTCGAGTTATAGGGCCTTCAATCCCCTCTGTCGATCCAATTGAAGCCTAGCCCCACAAGAGAAGATAGAGGTCGTCCAAAAATAAAAAAATCCCATGGCCGCGGAAATGTGGAAAAACCCAAGACAAAGGCATATAGTGGCGGAGTTATCATACCTGTGGCCCATAGCAGCTGCTATCAAAAACATCCAAAAGCGGAATTTTCATAGCAGCTGCTATGAAAATTCCGAATGCGGATTTTTGATAGCAGCTGCTATCAAAAATTCTGTAAATGGAAACTGACAGCAGCAGCTATCAAA
>KN838549.1:111152-185024 GCA_000827195.1 Laccaria amethystina LaAM-08-1 | reverse complement strand
GCTTTGCAGCCTTAATGTACCCCTTCAAAATGACCTAATAACTGTGGATTTTGGATAACCTTTGGCTGAGAAAACAAATAAAGCATCAAGTGGTGCCCAAAAGAGTAGAAAACATTGAATATTTTTTGAAATGAATTCATAATGGTATTTAATGTAATTGGGGGTCATTTTAAAATGCTTACATATTTTATAAAAAATTAAAAACTACTGTAATGGCTGTTTGCCTTACTATCCGTCTATGTTAGCTTTTTCTCACTTTGAGAGGTTCTATAAACCAAGGGGGTGTTTGGAACATATGGATGAAGGTTGAGTCACTTTTTGAAAATCAATTACTGACTTTGTGAGATTATTGATAAGGCATAGGATTTGAATTTTAATTAATCTTCATTGATTGGATGTTTTGGGCTCAATTTGGACTCTCCGTGATTGCCTTCTGTGCATTGACAAAGTGTCACCAGGCTAGGTATTTTTTTGCAGTTAATTGCTCATCGATAATTGGAAAACAATATTTTTATATGCAGCATCTGTATGATGGCTGCAAGAGTTCTTGGCAGATGAATTCAACACTGTGTCCCCAAACCTCTGTAAGACAGTGCACAGCCCTAATGTTCTTTAGTGTACAACCTATTTTCTGGGAATTTTTTCGATTTTTTTATCACAGAAAAGTGTCAGAGTACTAATAAATCCCTTCTTTTTCCTTTTTTCTCCTTTCCTTTTTGGGAATTTTTCTCTTTTTCCTTTTATATTCCCACAACTATGATAACTGGGCCATATAGTAACATCGCACTGCACGACCAGACATCTGGGACGCACAGATAGGGCATTTTGGCAGAAAGTCACTCAAGTTTTGGATCTTGGCTCATGATCCAAGTTCTGTAACTCAGGAGCTGGACAGTGTTGGCATAAACCGCAAAACTTGACCTCTGAACAAGTAAATGTTGAGAGGCTGGCATATTCCATATTTCTATGGGGTCGCGAGGCAGTCTGGACTATGATAATGATGTAGGGGCTTGGTGATGGTGATTTACGTATGTGTGTAAATACGTGTCAAACAATTGTACCAAATCGCGTCACACTGCAGGCTCCAGGGGCAATTCAAAGTTTTTCACCCTCGTGTTTTCTTTTTTTCTTCTCATCCGTCAAGGTGAAGAGGCTATCAAGATTATGTCCAGTTCGCAGAGCTTCCTGCGTCAGCGCAAGCCACAAGCAAATGATGAAACAGAAAACGAACTGCAGAACACGCCGGAAACTACCAAACAGGAGGTTGTATGGGGCAAAACACCAGACGGCGAAGGTTTGTGAGGATAGTTATGTTGTCCAACAATTATTCTGATCTTTACGCAAAAGTTTTTCGAGTTCCAACGACCCATGATGTGATCACGACCCTTTTCAACCCACGTTACAAGAAAAGTCACCTGGACCTCCTCAACCTTACTTTGCTCGGATTCCAACTCGTTCTATTCTTTATCTTGTCACGAAGGGCTAGCCAGATTTTTTTCCTCTTCTACTTTGCGTTCTGGCGCGGTGCGTATGATGCCGGTCTTGGCTGGGTCCTTACCAAGCAAAGCAGGAAAAAGTGGGTTGTTAGGGAGGTGCAGAGGCTTGGATGGCTGGATGAAAAGCGTCATCCTGCCGTGAGGAACTGGATACGGAAGCAGCTTGCCGACAAAATGGGAAAGGATTATTCCTTCGATGTAAGTGGTTCATTTTCGTGGATGAAGTGGTCTTACGACCACTATTTCAGGAGCTCCCTTTGGAATACAACACATGGCTGCTGTTTCGTCAAGCCGTGGATGTCATTCTCGTCAAGTGGGTTTCGTTATAACAACATGGAAACGATGCTGACTTCCAAACAGTGATTTCTTATCGTATTGCATGTTTGCGTTCTCCTGCTTCCGTGTTCCTGAGGGCCTCTCCATTGTGGTGCATATAATGAGGTAAATCCGGATTATCTTTGAAGCCTGCGTTTCTAATTCTCCGTAGATGGTTAGGTGGTTTTCTCCTCATCGCATTTAATCTCTGGGTCAAGACGGAGGCGCACAACGTCGTAAAAGATTACGGCTGGTATTGGGGTGATGTATTCTTCCAACGCGGCAATTTGGTCTTTGATGGTGTTTTTGAGCTTGCACCGCACCCCATGTACTCCGTCGGTAAGCGGAACGATTTCCGTATTCTTAGCAGTTCTCTGATTTTGTTGCCTTGCAGGATATGCTGGGTATTACGGCCTGTCGCTTATTGCTGGGAGCTATGCCGTCCTGTTTGTTAGCCTGGCGGCGCACGCTGCGCAGTTCGCATTCCTCGTCTTCTTCGAAAATCCACGTGAGTGCGCTTCTTGCAAGAAACGTACTATGTTGATGATATCGTCACCAGACATTAAACGCATGTATGGCAAACCTAAGGCTATTGCGAAGCGCACCCCGCTGTCCCCATCTACCATGCGTAGTAGTACTGCTAGCTCAAGCAGCCCATCAGCTATTGCCACTCCTGCTGAGCTTGAACTGGCGACTCCCGCAGCGACTGAAGGCGATACCGCCACAGAGACGGATCTCGAGACGGAGGTTGAGGAGGAAA
Organism: Laccaria amethystina LaAM-08-1; assembly: GCA_000827195.1. Classification (NCBI taxonomy): domain Eukaryota; kingdom Fungi; phylum Basidiomycota; class Agaricomycetes; order Agaricales; family Hydnangiaceae; genus Laccaria; species Laccaria amethystina. The sequence continues at coordinate 182,453 of KN838549.1, read as the reverse complement.
TCATTCCTGCAACTGCTAAGGCTAACTCGACCAATGGGAAATCTGCAACTCCTTTCACTAAGATGTCCAGACACGTATCTCAACTATCTAATGCCAGCTCCAACGGCGATACTGAAATGGGTCCGAACACAAGAAATACTGCACCTTATTACAAGAAAATCTCCAAGCATGTATCTAAATCGTCAAATGCCAGCTCTAACGGCGACATTGAAATGGATCCTAATGCGAGACGCACAATCGGCTTTCCAAGGAAATCCACAACGTCGCAGCACGATCTTTTGAACAAGTACTTCCGACGGGATGTTGTTGTTTTGCGTAACCTGGACCTGCTTCGGTAAGTCTTATTGTGGCTTAACTCTCGGTTCCCGCTGATTTAGTTGACCAGATCGACCGATGCGATGCTCGTTTTGATAATTGCCTACGCTCTGTTAATCTCTTTCCTGCCCACCCTTTCTCCCCGTACCATGCTTGTGCTTCACTTCTTGCATGCGCTCACATGGTGCATGATCCACTACGTTGGTCTGGGGTTGATTCTTCAAGCCCAGAGTAAGACGAAATTCTTAGTTCGGCATTTCATAAAGAACTACCATTACCCGCAAAATGACGGTGGAGGCGGGGCAATCATTGAAGCGTTCACCAATTGGAAGGCGATTTACAATTTGAGCATGTGCATGACATATGGTTTGTTCCCGTCTGTCTGTCATGGTGGCACTCAATCATGCGTTCCCTTAGTGTCCTGTGTAGGCGTTGTGTGGAAGTCATACTCTTTGCCACATGATTGGACTGTCGGCAATGAACTCCTCCGCCACACCTTGGGTGCTGTGCGTCACATTACCCCCTCAATAGAAAGCTTTCTTATGAACAGTTTACTAGCTTCTCGTTGGCTTGCACGTCTGGGCTTCCATGGAGTCGTTTGAGGTTCTTGGAGTATTTGGTACTTGCCAACGTTGTTGTTCAGAGAAGGGAGTGCTAATGATACTTCAGGGTGGTTCTTTGGCGATTTCTTCATGGAGGAGTTCCCCGCGCATCTAGAGTACACAGGAATATACCGGTTAGTGCATTCAACTTAACTATCTCGACACTAACTCGATATCCCTAGATATTTGAACAATCCCGAGGCAATGGGAGGTGCAGCATGGTTTGGTTTGGCACTCATCAGCGGGAGTAAATTGGTTCTCTCCCTGGCGGTCATTCGGCATCTCGCCAACTGGTGGTTCCTGAGCAGTGTGGAAAAGTTTGTCTCGTGCTACCTTTGGTTACGTGTTCTGATGTGGGCTTAGCCCGCATATGCGGAAACTCTATGGGGACTCCCTTCGTAAGGATGCAGGATTCGTCAAGGTCATCAAAAACGTCGCGAGCAAGAACGTACGGATACTAGAGTCTCGTGCTGGAAAGCACGCTCCCGAGCTCAAACGGGTTGCGATAGAAGTCAAAGGCACTTTTGAGAAAGTATTCGAAGAGACAGCTGATGCTGTTGAAGACTTCCTCGCAAAGTGTAAGCGCAGCTGTTAAATTTGTTGCATGACGATCTTCTCATTGTAAATATCATTCAGCTGGCCCAAGAATTTCAGAAGTTGTGCAGGAGACGAAGGTGTTGCTGCGGCAATCTAGGGAGAGATTAGTCATCACGTGCGCGTTCTTCCGTCATTTTTCATTCTGTACTTACACTTTCATTGGCGTGTAGGCGTGTGTCCAACGACATATCTGCTTATGACTCGTCCAAGTACCATGTATCCATCTCCCCAAGCCCTTTGACTGGCGAACGCACTTTCCACCTTGGTGAACCCATAACCATCAAATGGCAAGCTCCTCTCAAGCACTCGCGCAAAGATTGGATTGGACTTTACAGGGTAGATTTTTGTTACTCCCGAGTTATTTCTATCTTCCTCATTTGGCTGCTTAGGTCGGGGCCAATAAATTGAGCACTGTCACCAAGACGTCTTCAATGGGGATGTGGCTTCCTGTTCATGATGAGGAATGGGACGGCGATGTGCCTCTGAATTTGAAGAGGGTCCCGAGCAAACACTTGGATTCAGAAAATGGTATAGTTACCTTCAAAGGGAATACACTACCTTGGCTGGTTGGGCATTATGAGGTGACAACCTAATCGCACGTGCAGTCACAACGACTGAAACCCTTCTTACAGGTCCGTTATCACCATGATGGGAAATACAACGTCATGAGTATGGATGGACCTTTGGAAATCTTTGGTCGGTCTCCTTAACTCACAAGGTTTCACAAACTCATGATTCGTCAACAGTTGACAAGCCTTCTGAGATGACCTTTTCTTCCGTCCGGGAGTCTCTGATGCATATCGTACCCCTTTGTTTGGATTCTGACCCATCCTTGATTCCCCTCTCCTGCAAAGCATCACCCACACTCAGCCCCACCAAGCTCGACGAGCTGCCTCCAGATGGACTGGCTGATCTTGAGATAGAGCTAGAAGGCCGTGACCCAGATGACTTCAGTTTCTGGTCGGAACATCAAGCGAAGAGGATTTGTTCGTCCATCAAACAAGTATTCAATGTTGATTACGCACCGGAAGTTGTTGTGGCAGATGCAAATTTAACAGCTCTGGCAAAGCGGATACTTGTCTCAAAGGAGATATTGTCTACACGTTTGGATACTTGATGACGTTTGTGCAATTCCCTAGAGTAGTAGTATGTAGATATACTTCTACTACGTGTTAGGTGTTATGATCTTATGACCTTATTCCGTCCCATGAGGACACATGACAAAGTGACGACGAGAGAGGGCATGTATACCAAAATCAACAACAGTCCATCAACCAACACAAGAACCAGGAATACATCTAGGAACGTGAACGTTGAACGACAACCTTTGTTTACCCACACTCCGCAACCGCCGGTGAAGGGGAGAGGTTCACAAATAACCTACATAAAACAAATCGGTCAGCGTAATTGTGTCTGTCTTTATCAAGGAAGAAAATACATTGTGCCACAACTACGCGAATAGTTACATGATTCCGAGATTGAGATAAGGCCCCTTCCTTTTTGAAGGAGATGAAGAGGTCGTCTTTGAATGACCTGCAGCTACGGTAGCCCAGGGGGATCGACACCAAACACAAGTCAACGCCTTGCCCTGGTTCTGGCTCGTCTGGCGCCCTGTATCATAGTGTCAGTAAAGGGAAAAGTGACGGTCGAAAAACCTACACTGCGCAAAGCACTCTTGATGCAATGCATTCCCACACTCGTCACAGAATACGAGAGACGCCTCAGCGACGCCTTCCATTCCATCGTAGCAGACGGGACAGTCGTCTTCAGGACCGGGAATGCGTTTCTTCCCGGCGGAGGACTCGGGCGCAGCGGCTGGGGCGGTGGAGGTTGAGGGTCTGCCGAGAGCGCGGTCGTACGCCTCCCGTACACGAGGATTTGTAACGTCGTTCGGGGCAAGAGGTGCCCTGGCAAAAATGGTCTCGAGCTCGCTTGTCAATAAACCCCTTCGATTGCAATAAAAAAAATCACACTATTATTGGAACAAAAGCTTACTTCTGGTACCATAGATTCGAAGTTTGCGGAACTTGAAGAACTGAGAGTCATTCAACATCAGACGCGTCAATGGACACTTGACAAACCAAATCACCTTTCAGCAAAACAAACATGATATGTTTGCAATGATTTCCCCTGATCGTATCAGGGCAATTGCATTTGGGTTTTCGCCCAATTGTGACCGTATAGACCTGGTAGATTATGAACGATAGGAGGCAAGAGATCCGCAGAAGACAAACTGACATTGCTTGTTGACCCAAGCACGCTGAATTCCTCTTGTAACTCACCACCATTCCTTCTTCTTTCAATCATGAAGAACCTATGACTCAAGATTCGAGACCTGAAACATGAACAGGAGGTAGAGATTTCACACCTCTGTGACATGACCCTCCCCACTCGATCCTGGATGTTCTGCGGACAGCTAGTAAAAAATGGTGCACCACGGCTTTCCGGCGCCGATGAAGCAGGTGCTTTCTTCTTTTTCGACGGGGGAATCTGGCTTGAGCTGGGGCCTGCGGCTGAGCTAGCCCCTGCTTCAGTGTTTGGTTGCGGCTGTGAAGCCTTTGATCTTCGCACACGAGTTTTCTTCGCTGGTGGTTCATCAGGATGCGTTGTTGCCTCGCCAGTGTTCTTCTTTGCTGCAGCTCTTCGGGGTCGTTGGGCACGAGGTTCAGGAGGGTCTGACTCCACACTCTTCTTGATAATTCTACGCGCTCGTTTCGGCGGAGGCGCTGAAATTTCTGACCCTTCCACAGCGTTACCTTCAACTTCGGTATCAGCTTTGCGTTTGCTGCGCGCCATTTTTGAGATGAGAGGTGAGAAACGGTTTAGCAATTGACTCAAGTTGTGTATCTTACATAATCACCCGAGTTTGATGCTTGAGTCGGCTGAAGTGGAACACGCCGGACTTGCAGTTCGCATTCAACGGGATAAACCAATCTTATCGCAGGACGAGCTTGTTCAACAGTTGGTGTGTCTGTTCTCAGTGCCCATCAGAGTATAGCTGCGAGCCGCCCGTGGATAGACGCGCTTCTTTGGGTCAGGAGCTACCAAAGATGTGGACCATTGGTGGACCACCAAAACTCTGCCGGCATAAATACCACATTCTACGAACTCTTTTCAAATTATTGACTTTACGGCCATTTATTTGATATAGATAAAGCAAGTGAGGCCACAATTGTTTGTGTCTTTTTGACATTCCTTTTACTCATTATTACCGTTTCCTGCAGAGAAGTTCTGCGTGATAATGGATTCATTTCTTCGTTTCGGAAGCTAAGGGACCCGCAACGGCAGAGTTACTCTCAGGACACATTCCCCAAGCAGCCTTTGAAATATTTGCATGTGCGAACGAGGTAGGGTGAGTAAATTAACTTGGCGGCATAGATTCGCACCGACGAATTCGCAGTAACAAAACCATTCTTGGCGCGCTGATCACCGGAGCGTCGTAGATTTTCGCCATTTTCTAAGTGAACGACAATGGCGAGGGTGGCACGTACCTCCAGTCTTATGCCGTCTCCCTAATCGAATCTTCATCCCCCACTCGTCAAGCGTCTTTGCTATCATCGCGCACTGGGTAAGTTTGATGCTGCTGCCTGCGATTGTCACTGAAATGTCTCTCCGAGTCAGATCAAAAATAGCTACTCAGAGCTCGGAGATGACGATTACTTGAAAAGCTCGGAATCCAACAGCATGCCTCGGCTTTGGGCACAGATGAATCTCTTGTATTTTTAGAATGCCAACCGGTCTCTCAAAGCAATCTCAAAGGCAAGCTTGACGAAGACAGACTCGATTTGGACTCCTCTCCAGCTGTTTGCCTTTGTTGTTTTTGAGGCTCCAAGGTCAGCAGTGATGCTCTGTTCGTCATCTATGATCCAACGCCAACATCTTTTATTCTCGCACACCAAAGGGATCACATCTCGGCCACGTTCTAGCTGTCGTGGAGGTGTGCTCGTTCTCTCGAAGTCTATTTCGGAATCATCTGATCGAGGAATGAGAAGGATCATCCAGCGAAGAAATATCATCTCCCCGTCTTCGGGGCGGTAGTTACGCTGAAATAAATAACTTTGCATGAATATAGAACGCAAAACTTCTCCGTCGCACTTCACTTCAAAAAATTTACAGGATTACCAGGGTTTTCCTGTGTAGGGAAGGTGGCGCGTCCCACTGGTCTCCCATGCTTTACGCCTTTGGGAAATACGCCTCTGCACGTTAAATCCGGGATTATGGGTTTCATTTCCGCGAACGAATTGGAACTCCATGCTGTGGATAGTGTCTGACATCGCGAATATGCCAGCGCTCGATAGACTCCACTCTGGAAAAGCCCTAATAACAGATGAGGTTTGAGTCAAGTGCATCAAATACTCCTACCTGTTCCAATATCCTTAGTGGCTTATCAATGATGTTGACCGTCTCTCACCACAGAGGTGCAATCCGTGAGGTCACGGCCGAATTTATTGGTGTGGCACTCTTGGTCATCTTTGGCGCGGGGGCTGCTTGCCAGGTAGTCCTCTCGACAAATCCAGGCGTCTCACCCTCCGAACGAGGCGTGAGTACTCCAACTCCCTTGGTAATGCCTCGAGATTCTCAGGCTTCGTAGTCGTTTCTCTCGATCAACTTCGGATGGGCAATCGGTATCGCTATGGGTGCCTGGGTTAGCGGTGGCATATCTGAAGGACACATAAACCCTGCAGTAAGTGTATCAGCTAGTCCGCTCCTTTCCTACTGGTCCCATCTCACGTCGCCAACTGTAGATTACAATTGGGATGGCGACGTACCGCAGGTTTCCCTGGCGCAAAGTACCCGGTACGTTCAAGGCTTGTGCTTCTTAAGGTCGTAGCGCAACGATCTTATTGACGTCCTCTAGGCTATATCTTCGCCCAGGTGTTGGGTGGGTTTGTCGGTGCAGCGCTGGTATATGCAAATTATTTCCATGCAATTGATATCTTCGAAGGAGGGCATCGCACACAAGCCACTGCTTCTCTCTTTGCGACATTTGCTGTAAGCCTTTTGTCTCTGCACAGCAGTTGTCTGATGAATATCTTGGGTTTCGCAAAATATAGCTGCCGTACATGACACAAGTATCGTGTTTCTTTTCAGAGTTTTTAGCCACCGCCGTCCTTTTTATCATGTTCCTGGCCCTCAACGACAAGCATAAAAATAAAAATAATGAGCATAATGATGCACCCACAAACGGGCTCCTACCATTTGCCCTATTTATTTTGTTCATTGGTCTCGGGGCATCGCTCGGCATGGAAACAGGTCACTACACTGTTTCCCTCTATTTTTGTTCGGTGTTTACTCTGGTTTAAAGGTTATGCCGTCAACCCAGCCAGAGACTTTGGACCGCGCTTGTTCCTCGCGATGGCAGGCTACGGAAAGGCCGTATTCAACTATCGCAGGTACGTTGCGATTGTTCTGAGCAAAAGCAGGCATCGCTGTGCCATCATTGGGAGTATTTTCCGTACACTCCAGCATCAATGTCCTTCCACTCTACTCCCTTCCTCCTCTCGTCTGATAATTGATGACCTTGTTATTCCTCATAGACAATATTGGATTTGGGCACCTATAATTGCTCCAATCCTTGGCGCTCAAGCCGGAGGCCTGCTCTATGATATATTTCTATACGACGGAGATGACAGTCCGATCAAGTGGCGGTAGGTGCAAATTTTCTGAGCTGTGCATTGAGTCCGCAATATTTTAATATGCTTGCTAATGCGCTGTGTTTAGTCATCCCTCCTCGGAAGACGGCGAGTCGGCTGGGGCTGTTTGAGCAGAGGTGTCTCTGTAGATTCTTCTTATGGTCGCCAAGTTTTTTTTTTCCAGGTTTTCGTGGTTGTAGAACATCTTATCCTTCATCAAAACTTGTATCCACGATATCTCGCAAGCACTTACTGTACATTTTAATACATCAGAATAAACAGGAAAACCCACCACACTGTCATGTTGACATTTGGTTCGGCTAGATAAAAACTTACACCTAGGCCCCTTGTTTTCGACGAGCTTAATTTTTTCAAGGTAGACGAGTCACCAGTCTGATTAGAGACATAGTTTAGATAAATATGCTCCATTACCTGACTTAGCCTCACATCTGCGACCTCCGCATCAAATTCCTCCTCACCCTCCTCTTCTCCGCCCCAGCCACCCCTTCTCCACCCCTCCCCCACTGGAGGTACGGCACCTTGACTCGCTCAACACCAGCCACATCGCCCTCATTACTGCTCCTAAAGTCTAACATGCCCCAAATGGGTAGCTCCATCTCACCCTTAACGAACACCCGCGCCCCAGAGAGGAGTGCAGGCGGAAGCGGCGTCAGGACGTGGAGAAGCGGTTTTGCCGGTGAAGAAGAGGAAGGGAAAGGGGGTTCACAGTCCACGAGATGAGGAGCCACAGCGCGTATGAGTACTAACCCAACACAGGTTGACGATGAAGGCGAAGGAGGGGTGAAATGTCGGGTATATGGAATGCCAATTGTCTTCTCTTCCGTATCCCCCCCATTTATACTTGCATCCCCATAGTCACCCAATGTTCCAGGTTCACATTTCACAACGCCCACAATAGCGCCATTCAGCACACGCCCAACCTCCTCCGGAACGACATCTTCGCTCCCCGCGCCCGTTAACATAACCTTATCCAAAGCCACACTGGCGTCAACCTCATAGGGCGGGATAGCGCACAGCGGCTTGGCAGTGTCCCAACCTCGAACAGTGACTTGGTTCACTTCTCCAGGCACGTTGCTCTTGGGAAACACTGCGTGGAAGTACGACAGGATGGACATGGCTCTATGGTCCGCGGCTGTGAAGCCAGGGATCAACGTCGAAGAGGGTATACCCTGCACAATGTGTACTTTCGAATCGCCTTCATCCGCAATCACGCCCCCGTGATACGCCTGATACTGGTTCCGTGCGTTAGGTATCGAGGTTGGAGGCGCCCCCGAATAACCATAGTGCTCAGCAGCCAGGGAGGGCTGAATATCAAAGACGTCTGTGGGTAGGAGCAAATCTTCAATTTTTTGCGTCAGATCCGCGCCGAGGCCTTTGACCCACCCCATGGAGTTGACGATGAGTGGAATAGAGTCAGTAATACGCGATCCTTCTTCAGCGGAAGAGGCGTCGTAGTCGACGCTGGGGCTTTGAATATCCAATCGGTAGAATTGGAGGAGGGCTGCAACGGAGTCGAGGTAATGAGATGGAGAGGAACGAGGAGTGGTGGCGCCGATGTAGTGGGCTTGGTTTGGGAGGGTTTGATGGGTGAATGGAGGACCTTAAACTTGTCGTTAAGCGGATCTTGTGTGTGTGAATAAATGTACATGCGTACCAAATTGATACTCTGAAATAACATTTAAGGCTACCATGCCGCCTGGAGTGAATTCTGACTGGCCAATATCGCACTCGAGGTAAGCGACGCGTTCAAATCTGAAAAAAAAGGCATTGGCAGTTGTTGGAAGAGAGGCGAAGGCATTTACAACGTCAAAAGTCGATTTAAGAGTGTTCGACAAAAGGTGCTCTTTCCAGAGTTTTTTGGGCCTTTGACGAGGTATATTCCCGCTAAAGGGGACTCCAGAGATGAAGAAACATCCGCTAACGCCTGTTCCCATGATGGTGGCATCGTGAAGGGCTGTATGTCTTTTGTCTGGTGAGTGACCTACAGAATGCATTCAAAATAAATGTCGGCGATGTTGGAAGAATGAACAACTCACCATATAGAGCCCTTGCAATTCAAACGGAGCATCCGCCTTACCCTTTTGCCATTTCGAGGGCTCAAACACCCCTTCAAAAGAACGGCAAATCTGACCTAGACCTTCCACGCCCGTGGGAAGCTCTCTGAGCAAGATAATGGCTGAGTTGCGAGGGAACTCGAGGAGACGGCGGGGGAGTGGAATAGAACCCGCTATTGATCCTCCACCAGCGGCGTGTCTGATGATAGGAAGCGGCGAGGACCTGGGCGCGTATATCCGGTGCGCAATGCTCGACGAATGCAGTGTAGAACCGCACAAGGAGATGGAACCATGAACGACCGTCAAGAGACACGCTCCGAGAATGCAGAGGGAATCTGCTGGTGTCAAGATGAGGATAGTTCCACCCACGTTCTGCGATAACGAGTCCAAAGCGGAGACCTCCTCAGCTGTGAGAACGAACGTGTTCTGGTCTGTTGTTGGTTGAAAAGTCGACAGAATCCGATTTTCATCAAAGACGACAGGTTTTCGAGCTGATCTCGGGAAGAAAGGCGACAGATCGAGTTCGGGACCAGCAGACACTTCAGCCGAGTCTTCCTCTGAGGAATCTTCCACCATACGACTCGGGGACCATTTGCGCCTTGTTTTAGACGGAACGACGGATGGTCCTGGCTCTAAGTCCGAGTCTTGGGACAACTCGTCCACATCTTCACCGTCATCATCCGAACCAACGACAATCATATCTTCCTGATCCTTGAAATCATCCTTCTGTTTCGTGAAATACCTCTCCTTCGGCAGTTCCGCGTGCTTCCCTTTTTCTTTCTTCACTCGCTTTTTCTTTGAAGGTTTTGCATCCTGCGAAGGCGCCTTTCGTTTCGAATTTGGCCTTGGTGTTCCCTCAAGCGTAGGTGCTACCTGCTCCTCAACGTGAGGTGTGTCGGGAACATTTTGAAGCTCTGCTCGAGCAGCTTTTCGTGCTGCGACGGCACTGATCATGGTCGCACGTGATGAAAGTTATCATACCTCTGCCCTCGTCCGAAAAGGCCTAAAACTAAATTTTATATCATGTCACTCTCAACGCCATAATCCACCGCCAAAAACAAGGCACAACGAAATAAAGCCAATGCGAAGGACAGGGAAGGGATTTGCAACAGAGTGGATAAATTATACATTCTGGGTTTGAGCTGCCGTCCCGCAAGTTCAACTAATGCCTTCCTTGTGACCCGGACCACCAACGGCCTTCCTAGCTGGAAGAGATCCCCATCAGATTCAAATAGCTTATCAACTTGGTACCGATGAGTTCAATGGATAGGAAACGTTCAAAGGACAATACATTTTAATCTATTTGGATGCTTCCAAGAGTCGGCTCTCGGCCTCCTTGAAATTGATGACGTTCCAGATGGCATTGAGATACTACAAAAATCGTCAACAGTCAGAATGCACAAGCGAAAGCCGACCCACGTCAGGCTTAACGTTCTTGTACTGTGGTGATGTCAATATTACGGCTTCTAAAATGTGAGCTCTCACTTGCCTGAAGGTAAAAAGCCTGGTATCAAAGAGTCGTGTCAGTATGGCTTTTGAAGATACAAGGGGCAGACGAACGTGTTCCCAGATGTCAACACCAAGGATAGGCGTGTGTGCTAGAGGGAAGAATTATAAGCCAAAAACAACTGCAAGGCAGCTGCCAATAAGACGTACAAATCAGAGGATCCTGGTTTGCAGTAGTAACAATCTCAAGCTTCTTGGAACTTTCGTTGTATCCCTGACGTGACAAAATTGGGAACTCATCCATCTGAAGGAAACGGAAAGAAGCGCACAAGCCAACCCCATCCACTTCCCTGGATAGCAGCGGTTGTGGCGTTGAACTTCTTCTTGAAGTCTTCAACGGAGCCAAAGTCACCCTCAATTGCCGTCTTAAGAGGGCCGTCAGCGAGCTTGCCACCATCCGTGTTGGCAGGGGCAAGATTCTTCCAAAAAAGAGAATGATTGATATGTCCTAAATTTACAATTTGGGTTTTTCCCTCAGAGAGGGGAAAAAACAACTGCTCACCACCACCGTTAAATTTGAGGGCAGACTGAAGCGCAATTTTCTCCTTGGTTGAGTCAGATTTCGCATAGGTCTCCTCAGCCGCGTTGAGACCGTTGACGTATGTCTGGTGGTGCTTCTGGTGGTGGAGTTTCATAATTTCCTCTGAGATATAAGGCTCAAGGGCCTAGAAGAAAGATTAGGACGCCTGTCAGCTATAGAATTGCAGAACGAACATTGTAGGCATAGGGCAACGGTGGGAGGGTGTGGAGGGAGGCGCCAGACGCTACAAAGGCACGGGAAAGCGAGGGCCGGAAAGAACTACGAGCAAGGGAAAGCATTGGAGGATGATGGTGGTTGCCAATCAACTGTGAGCGAACCCGAAATGTTCCCCTTACGCACATTGTTTGTCATTGATTGGCTACAGCATCTAATTTTGTGGGGCCACTACATGTACAGTAAAAGTACAACTGCATACAGTTTTTCACTCTATTTCATCAATTAAACTAGACCGTAGAGGTTAAAGCCAAGGTCGAAGCTGGTCCTGCTCTTCTCCGACGAAAACGATGCCCTCCCTGCGGACCTCCCTGACGAAAATGACGATCGTATCGACTTTGTCTCCGTCGACCCTGGACTTGGGGGAGTCTTGTCTGTTGAGAGGGGGTGCACAAAAGTCCGCGACTGTTCAAACCCAAAGGCTCGGAGTCCCCATTCATACGCGAACAGACCCGAAGGATTTCCGTGTTCGTCACACCGTACTTCATAGATTCCCAACTGCCTCAAGCGACCAGCAGCTTGAGTTGGCCAACGATCTGCGGTATACCGCAGCGTGAACTTCTTAAGGTTTGGATTTTCATGAACGACGCGTGCGGCGATCATGGTCATATCCTCTTCCCTCGGCTTATACATCTTGGTCAAAACGAAAGATTCCAATTTAGGCGAATTCTGGAGAGCACGCGAAAACTCCCGCTAAAACGGTTGAAAAAAGCTCATAAATATTTTAAGAACATAAATACAAGGAGCTTGAGCTCACCACACGGAATGTTGGATGAGTAAAACAAAGAACCTCAAGGTGACGAAGGTTTGGGGAGGAAGCTAATAGCGAAGAAAAGATATGGCTTTCGTCTTGAAAGTAGTTGGTCCGACCTCCAAATGAGATGTCGATCCATATGCTCAACGAAATCAGAGAAGGAAGTCCCCGAAGCATTGAAAAAGTCGGAGTAAAAACAGAGGGTGTGTGATGAAGACTCGTCAAGTTCAGATGTTTCAGACGTTCTGGATGAGGTAAGGTTTTCACATATCTGAGAGAACCGCTGAAAGATTCAAGATCGGGAAGTGCAGCTGGTACCAGGGAGAAACAGGGTGGAAAGGATTCACTACGTCCTGCTTGTTGCAGAGTGACATGTTGTAGTTTTCGATGTGCGGCAAAGAACTTCATCAAAGGATGCTGGTCTGGTAGACGGCATTTTTCAGCTTCATTTGGGTTAACGACTAAATCCCCCAAAGTCAGGCTTCTCAACCGTCGCCATCGACCAGCAGTTACATGACGGATATCGAACATGCGAGGAGAAGGAGCGATAGATGCAATAGTTAACTCTTCGAGATTTGGACATCGCTCGAGCAACATTTCCCAGAATTTTTTCGGCAATTTTTCCGTTTTGGGGCGTCCGTCTAATCAAACATCTGCTCAGTAACGTTATAAGAGGGGTGTTCAAACAGACATACCCAATAACCATTCCAAAGATCGGCATTTGACAGTCAATGACAGTTGCCGCAAGTCGGAAAACTCAAAAAACTGACAGGATCTTAACCAAGTGGACGACATGGGGAACAAAACGGCGCACATGGCTAGAAGGGCTCAGGGGCTGCACCCCAACAGTCGTGCTGACGGACTTGAGAGACGGGCAACTGATGATTCCGACTCAGTTGGAATGGAAGAGCATGTACGAAGAAAGATTAACGTACGATGTTCGGAGAACCAGCCATAGCCTATCGTCAGGCATCTCCCATCCGTCCCATACAAATTCTTCAAGACGTCGGCAGAGCGGGACGACCGAAGCAAGAAGGTTAGACACGAGGCTTTCGTCGATATCATCCCCAGGTAGAGTCCACTCGGCACTATTTGGACGTACAACGAGCTTCTTGATGTGCTGTGGTATTCCCGGATGCCTGGTCAGGCCAGTGAGTGCTGCCTTGCAAAGCCTGTTTGATCTCAGTTCGATCGTGGAGTATAGAATTGACGCTAAAGCCGATCGCAATCGACTCGACTGAATAGGCAACAATAACATGAGCAAGCTCATTCAGCAACAATGCATAACGAAGCACGTACGCAAAGACTGAGGTTGAGGACGTCTCGAAGAAAGTGCGATTGGCGCCCGACCTCTAAGATAAGGTGCTGCGGAAGTGATTCAATACGCGACTTGAAGTCCACGATTTCCGCCTGCTTTTGTGGTTGTTGTACCTTGAAGTAGCATCTGATCCTTGAAAGGTGGATAGGGGATAAACCCATAGTCATTGGAGTGCTTCCTCGCGGAGGGATGTCGAAAGGTTGAATGCTTGAAGGGTGCCCCTTTATAATGAGGACGCTCCTTTCCAGGGCTGAGAAGTGGGTAAGGCGAAGCGCTTCAGCTAATCTATACCAGGATTTATCAGGGCATGCTTTCTTCCATCATCGGCCACACGACTCTGCGCTTTGGTGTTGAGTGGAGAAAGCCTCCCCGTAAATGACGGCGGAATGACGATCTCGATCTTAGATACCGAACTGTGCCAACTCAGGAATCTATACGCGTGCGCTATCATGCATCATGAGATACCTGGAATCCCTGAAATAGGTTTGAAAGCCCTTGCGGAAAGGCGGTACGTAAGAGCATACCGTCGATGATTGGTCCTGCAAGGAGTTGTTTACACTTTTGAGTGGCTGTCTACTCGGAATTTAAGACCACCGAGCCAGGAACCAGGCCTTAAGATATGCCATTAAGACACGACCAAGAGTAAATGAAGCACGTTTCCGCTCGGCGGGCGCCATAAAACTCGCCTCACCCCTCCGAGTTGTTGGAGTTATGTTGGAGCTGGAAGACTAGAACTTTTGCACTAGAGGTGGATTTGGTTACAATCAAAAGGCTTGAGCTTCCATATATGAAAACTCTGATGGCAGCTCACCGGATTTTCACCGCGAAGGTGAAGTAATGTCGATCCTGGGACCCTTCTTCCACACCAAGGCAACGTTGCATTGCGCGATTATGTGATCATAGGAGACAGTCGAAGGATCAGCTGATGTTCTGTGGCGACCTTGCTTTTGTGCTGGGAATTGACGTGATGGGTGGAAGAAACGAGGCCAATTAATGTATACATACATACATCGCTCTAAACCCTGCTACCATGCCTGCAACCGAGGGAGCGGAATCGAAGCGATTTAAGGGACGTCGGCGCCTTCTGCCAGGGATTTTTCATCGTGATAAGTAGAGGCTTACAACTTAAATTTACCATTGCAGTTCCGAGTCTGGTTGCAGGAACACTGTCAAAAATTTACGGCAAGATAAAGATAGACGCCTTGTGTCAATTGATATCGATAGGACGAGAGTTCCTTACATCCTTGAGCGCAGTCTTGTAGACGCCCCAAGCAAAATGATTGGAGCTCGACAACATCGAATTAAGAACTTTGATATCAACTTCAAAGATATCCGAATCCGAAAGATCTAACTACTAGTAACCTAAAAAATACACGAGTACGCAGCAAAAATACCGCTGTCTTTGTATGAGGTCCAGAGGATTAGGATGGAGGGGATATCTTAGATGAGTAAGGAGGGTGGTGGTATATGGGTATTGATAAGACCGGTACCAAAGTTCAAAGCGATCATGTCCCGGGTGAAAGAAGGTAGAGACGTGCGTAAATGAAGGTTCGTCAAATATATGCAGCAAGAAAGCAGAGCGACGGATTGTTGTAAATGTTGTGTAAATGTGCGGATGTGTTGTTATGATGCAGGGGGTATTGATGTAAATGTTGGACGTGAAGATGGGAAATGCGCAAGGTTGTGGGATGAAAATAAAAGCGCTACATGTGAAATGGCAAGCAAAGAGTGTGGTGGTAAAATGTTAGGTTTGACTGCAGATTGTCAGAAATAGAAAACAATGCGCCAGGGTTTGCGGCCTGAGGGGATATAATTAGCTTTCGATAGCGTATATACGGCAGTGGTGCGATCGGTTGATTTATAGGGGATGTCGATCCGACCTCCGAGTCGGTTGTGTATGGCGCCTTCGTAGTTATCGACATTCGATCGCGGCGCTGTCGAAAGGATCCAATCCTCGCCTATTGCCAAGGATTGTATCTCGATTCTGCTTCCATTTCTTCGGCGGTAAGTCCATTGCCAGCGTGAACTCTTGTTCGGGTGGATATCCGCCGAACTGTCCGTAGCCAGACAGCTCGAACTCATTGACTGTAACATCTAACTCTGCGAGTAGATGAGGTTTCCCCGAAAGATCGTCTTTGATGGGTGCCATTGGTTGACACAAAATCGACGAAGAGGTCAACAGGTGTGGCCGAGGTAATGGGACGACACTGATTTCTGCGGTGTCCCGGACCGCTAAACGCTGCCGATACATGCTACTTGTGCGTATCCTAGGACGAAGAACAGGACGTTCGATCTCAAAGGATACGGGGATGCCAGCTTCAGGGTCGTAGTCGTCGTCTATCCGCCGAAAACCCAAACTGACTCCGAATCCCATTTCGAGGTCCAGTTCTTGCAGAACATCGCGTTCGTCTAGTGCTTCGTCCAACTGAAATTCATCCTCGCCCTCAACTTCTTCACTGACCGGGAAAAGTCTCGAACTGCTCGACACTTTCTTCCTCCTTGGTGAGAAACCATGCAACTCGTCCTGCTCTTCCGATTCCTGTTCTATACGCACGTTGTGACGTTCCCAGTTGACAGTTGGCAACTCATACTCGTAGTCGTCGCTTGACCATGAGGCTTGTGCAAGTCGAGAACTCTTGAACGGCATCCCGAGGCCAAACTGGTTACTGCTTGCTCCAGCTAGAGCCTTGTTGGTCCAGGCGCGTCGGCGACTACGAATTTCCAACACAGCTTCACGATGCGTCTGCTCCTCTTCAATTGCTCTGACTTGGGCATTTGCCTGAATAAGAAGGACATGCAGACGTTTCCTCTGATCGGAGTACCGGGTATACTCTGCATAATCTTCCGGGCAAAGACGATGACGCATCATATCAAGTTGCTTTGAATGCCGCCTTTCGGCCGCAGATTCAACAGGGTGTCCGTTGTCAAATTGGGATGATGCGGGGGTATGCAGAGAGCTTCCATCAGTGTCCGTTTCGTCCTCTTCATCATCGGAAAATGATGACGGTACAACCATCGTTGTGGCAAAAAAACACTCCGCGTCGCTGTCACGAGGCCGAATCAAATCGGGTGTTCTCGAGGAGGCTTCCTGAATAAGGTGGTTCATCCCCTCCACAGTTCTGCGAAGCATACTATGTAGAATCCACGTGTAATATCCACCGCGAGGAAATCGGCGTGCAAGTTCCATTAGCACATATCGGCGATATGTGTCAACGAGGAGTGAACGCGCCCTGTGTCGAAAAACCCGACCGAGACGGGAGGAACATTTACTAAACGGCGTGCTAAACGGGGGAGGGGAAGGTACTCTCGAAAAGGACGGAGGGTTGATAATGGATCTGTTAAGGCAAATATTAAGTTGAACAATTTAGCGAGGATTACTCGGGAGTTATACGTACCCAACAGCAGAGACAATGCTCATGAGCAACGACCGTTGCTTTTTATGCGTCCGACCAACTTTGACGGAGGAAGGTGGAGATCTCTGCCTTGCTACGTCCCTCTCCTTCTCCTTCTCCATCATTCTTTCCCTCTGACGGTCGTCCTCGGCCGTTGCCTGCTCAACGTCGCTCATGATGTCCTGCAACGATTTCACGTGACCTGGTGTTATGATCGGCCATTCCTCGATCGTTCCGTCGACAAATCGACACGAAACTGTGAGCGAGGGAAGGTCAAATGTGACCTGTTCGAGCAGGCTCGTAATTCCAACCCCCTTGTCTAGAGAATGTAGTGTTTTGGGAAGGTCGAGCTCGTCGTGCATGAGGTTACTAAGCTGGGCCGTCCAGGAATGAGGATTGGGAAGGCCATGGTCAAGGTCTTTGAAGCCAAAGGGAAGTTGAATGACTGGGTGAGGATGAGGTGGGTGGAGTTGCAAGAGCATATCGCGTGCTGAGTTGGCGATGAATGGTGAGCGGGAGAGACGGTCTGTTCATCCAAGAATTTCCTCCTGAGGTGCGAGTCCTGTTCAATACACCTGGGGAATCGTCGAATGAGAACGAGTATATTTTTACGACACTGGTCGCCCCCCTACATACCAGAGGTAGTTGATGTAGTAAAAGTTGGCGAGGAAGCATCCAACAAGGAAACGGAGACTTGGAGGTTGGTTTCCCAGGGGTTCGGCGACGACTCGGACAGCAGAAAATTTTGCCGAGGATGAAGGGGGCAGAAAAGACAGCGGGAAGAAAGGAAAAGGAGAAAGAAGGAAGAGTTGGACAGTGGGGACCTCAGGGGCACATGTCAAGCTAGCCTTTCTAAGCAGACGCGCAACATTTGAAAAGATACGGCCAAGATACGACCTTTTCCCACAAACCTGGATGCCTGCGATGTGGCAATGTCTTCTTCCATGGTCTTCCATCTGATCTCTTTTGGTGCCTTCCAGCAAGCAATGTAGTTAAAATGACGGAGAACTTGGAAGCCGTAAGAACGAGGTCAGCCGCCTCACACGCACGTAGATCATCTACAAATAGAAAGCTGTACGTACAGAACTCGCTATCGAACAAATATATAGTCCAAGGGAATGTTAGAGGGCCAAAGAAAATCCACACCCTCATGGTACCACAAAGTCCGTGACTGTGCCTATTATTGTGCGAGTCCTTTAAAGATTTCCGACTTGCAGCTGTCCGCGAGCGCTGCACCTGATATAAGACCGTAGTAGCAGTTCCGTAAATCTTTTAACATACAAATCTTGCCGTTGTTAAATAAGGTCTAAAATTCGATTGCGGGGGTTCGATGGTCCCCTGACATAAGTGTACCTCCCATCGTCCAATAAGTCTAGGGCATTCGTTCGGCCACGCGCTGCTAGCCGATGATAAGCTTGTAGAGCAGCCATCTGCTCTTCCAGAGCGGCGACCTGTTGAGCGGCGGTCTGTTGAGCGGCGAACTGTTGAACGGGAGGCGGTTGAGCGAAAGGTTGTTGAGCGAAAGGCTGTTGAGGGGCAGCCTGTTGAGCCAGGTGAGCAAAAGCCTGCTGAGTGGCAGAGGGGCCCGAAGCTTGCTGAGCTAAGTGAGCGAAAGCCTGTTGGGTGGGATTGTAACCTGAAGCTTGCTGAGCCAAATGAGCGAAAGCCTGTTGGGTGGAAGCCTCATGAGCAGAAGTCTGTTGAGCCAGGCGAGCGAAAGCCTGTTGAGTGAAACCCTGTGGAGTGGAAGCTTGCTGAGCTAGGTGAGCAAACGCTTGCTGAGTGGCAGCCTGCTGAGGGCTAGCGTCCATCTGAACCCTCCTCAACTCATTGATCAAAGCCTGGTAGTCGATGGGAGGTGTCTGCTGGGATCCTTGAAAGCGGAGCATGTTCGCCTGCTGCTGTTTTAGCGTCAAGGCGTTGATAATGCTTTGGTAGTCAGCACCAGGCTGGCCCTGTAGCACTGCATGTAGAGTGGACTGGTTGACCCCCGAATTCGAACCAGATAATATTTTCAGAAGCGCGTCTACTACATTACCGCTCAGAATTGACTTTCCGACCGCTGAGCCACCTCGCGTCTGGGGTTGTCCCGTCGGTTGGTTGCCTGTGGCAGGCACACTTTGGAAGGGTAGCGGCTGGGAAACCGTCGTTTGGTGATATGCTGTTGAATCAAGGGCATTACCTGTTTGTCGAGGAAAGGTGCTGAATTGGGGAGTGGATCGAGGTCCAGTAGAAGATGATGGATGCGCAGAACTGCTTGCAGGATATGACATCGTTCTGTCTCCCGAGAAAGGAGGGGGCGGTGGCACTTGATACGATTGTGCTCTGTAGAAATGAGGGGGTTGGGATGCAGGGCTATCATTGGCTGGGTTTGTGTCGTAGAAACCATTGTTCATGGACCGATGGTGATTATCTTCTGGGAGAGGAGGCGGAGGCACTTCGTAAGACTGTGCTGCGTCGAAAGGGGGCGGCTGGACTGTAGGCGCTTCTTGATTGTCGTTCGTTTGATCTGGAATTGAGAATTCATCATCCGTTAATGCATACGACGGTGGCGCGATCTCCAAATCCGATGGGACTGGAGTATCCGCCACGGATCCGTTAGACTGGTTGGTACGACGATCAGCGAAATTTGTGGGTATATGGGTTACATCTTTCTCTCGAGGGATATTCTGCAAAGACGGGGGCGACCTGAGGCCTGCTGAAGGTGAAACGGAGGCGGGGGGCGTGGGAATGCCAGACATAGACGTGCGACTAGGAGGTGCTTGAGGAACGTCCAGATTTCTGAGATCTCTGGTGCTAGCCGAGATCAATGGCGGGATTGATTCCATTTTGGCTGAGCTCGCATAAAGACGCTGAGCAAGCGAAAGACCGGAACCTCTATTCAACTGAGAGCCCTGACCACTCAAAGATGTTGGCATCCCGGGGTAAAGAGAAGGCGGGGGTGGTGGAGTAACTAAACCTCCCGAACGCCCTGCTTGCAAGTTGTCTGGCCTCAGATCTGCTGGATGGTGATGGGAAGCCCTTGGGGGTGTAACGTTGATCTGAATATAATACCTGACCGGGTAAACACGTTAGGATGCACAAGAGGTGGACTAGATCAAAAAAATAAACATACCAACTGTTCCGTCTAGCCAAGGAATATCAACACTCGTTAACAAAAGAAAAGTGGTAACTTACGATGCATCATAGTGTTGAGTCCAACCGTTGGGAAGAGGTCGGGGATCAGGATTTTGCATTGTCAATGGCAATCTTTTTGAGAGAGAAGGACAACACAAGATGAAAAATTGGGTCCCCTTTAAACCTCTTCCAACACATTTGATACAAATCCGATGACCATGAAAGTGACTGAACGGTCGGAGTGCCTGATCAATGTTGGGACCTGCCGGAAAAAATCCGATAAGTAAGGGACAAACACTTCGTCAAGCAGCGTACTCAGGCTGTGCGAAAAGCGCGTGGTCCTGCTTGGGTCCTGCAGGCGGTGCTTCTGGACGGCCTTGACTTGTGGGTGGATGAGGGAATCGAAGTGGTAATCAAATTGAATTATGAATAGGAAAGGTCTTGGCAATCATTTATTGGCACAACGATTCATCGAAAAACTGGACAACATCGACATTGGAGGCTTCGACACCAGCTATGATTTGAAAGGTGTGCCCACTCGATTGGTTGCGGAGAGTGCTGGGACCAGGGTTACGATGCATGAACGTTTGGTCAAAGGAGACCTCTTTTGTTTGGCTTTATTACCATTAGGCAGGAGGTGCGGCAGTGCTCCACATGCTCCTTTTCTTATATCCTTTTTATCGTTTGCGTCGTACTTATCTTCATCGCATTCACCTTCTATGACGTCGGAACTGTAATTTTGAATTTTTCTGTTTTGTCGCGTCAAGCAGGTCAGCAACAAATTCGAAGTCCTCCGCCGTTGCAGCCGCAGAACTATACACTGGTCTCTGAGGCTCCTACCGCGAAACGGCCACTTCTCCTTCATACCTGAAGAACAGCGCAATTTCTAGACACGACACAAACGATATACGTGCAGAATATCTCACAACTCGACAGAATTCATATACAATACAATCGGCGGCTTCCGCTACCCCGTAAACGGCGCGGAAAGCATCGCTATGCGAAGACTCTTACATCGTCCTTGGCTACTCGGACTAACTTTGATAGTTTTCGAGGGTTTAACGACACACGTAACCCTTTGTTCCGAAACTTAGCCTCTCTGCTGCTGCTTTGAGGGGGGTTATTCTTCCAATTGCGAGCTCTCTTGCTGTTGCACTTTGGGTATATCTTGTCCACTGCAAAAATTTGGAGCCGAGGCTGTGTTAGACTCAAAGTCGTTAAGGACGCTCTTATGGCTCGAACTATGACAGACGAGAGTTGGGCCCGTCTGTGCTGATAAGTGCAGCACACTTCGATTGCATGGCGGGCTTGGTCATCGCTGCCACCATTCCTATCCTCTCCATCACCGAGCAAATTATCATCAAGCCGATCCTTGTTTTTTTTCTTTTTTCGTTGCTTCGCGACTCCAGCGTTGACTTACAATGCACTTATGTGCATTTCAAGATGTCAGAAATCCTGGAGACAACAACTTTTAATTTCAGAAGTCCAGCTCTTATCGTTACTATTTTGTTGTCATCCGTTGCGGGAGCTCGCCATATACTTAGGGACAAGTGAGCTTGTTGAAACTTATCTTGCAGGACGATCTCTATTCAGCGTATCACCGCCAGTCGGATGGACGCTCAGCTTACACGGGCAGATATCTCTTGAAGGAGAAGGCGATAGTCATGCACCACATAATCCCTTCTCTGCAGACCATTCTATCCCCCCCTCATCCACTATTGATGGGCCACACAGGGTCATTTGGAGAGGGATTATCTTATGATCACTGCGAATGCTTCGTTTGAGGGTATGGATGCTTATGTGTCCGAACTTTCTGGTGTTCGGTTCGGCGGAAATTCTTCTCTGCCCAGCGGACCTAGCATGGCAAGAAGGACAACAATTCACTCTCACATTGACGGCTTCCGTTTTTGAAATGCTTCCATTAAGTACGCTCTGGTAACCGCTCAGGTTAGCAAGGGTCGGTCACGACTACTAATTTCCGAAGCATATGGGGCTATACTCATCTCGACGATCGCTGGGACATTGGGAGGGGTTAACCTTCTACGTAAAAGTTTGGTTGACATCCGTCTTTCATTTTGTTCAGACAATGGGTAAAGCCAAACTGACGTGAATCCAATGGAGCTCTCACACAATCCGTCGTCCGTGAAGATAGACCTACCCCAAAGCTCTGCAAACATCTCGTTTCCGGAGCACCGTTCGTGAAGCGTCTAAATCTATCCATAGTCAAGCGCAGATTTCCGTAATACAAAAACACGGCGATGTACAGCGTGGTATCGCATAGCCTTGTGTCCTTAGGGTACAGTTACAGATAAAGTATAGATATGAGCAGAGATTTCCACACGAATCAAAGGTCCTCCGTATGTTTCGCCTAGGTGTTATTCAAGAAGCACATCTACGCCTTCGACACCCTCGCTTCTAGCTTCTTCTGGAGTTTAGCCTGGTATAAAAAAACCTTGTGTCAGCTGTTGGAAAATGAACAAGGGGAAACGCCCCTCACGTTAACGGCATCCATATAAACGTTAGTAACGACCCAGTGTTCCCTTTTCATATCCTTCCCATGGATGGCCAACGCAAGATCTTTGGTCATAATGCCGTCCTTGTCAATGACATCTACACATGACTTTTCTAAATCAATGCAGAAGTTGTGGAGGGCGTCATTTCCATCGAGCTTAGCGCGGTGGAGAAGACCCCTAGTCCATGCGAAGATGGACGCAACGGGGTTCGTCGATGTCTCTTTCCCTTTCTGCCATTCACGATAATGACGGGTAACGGTTCCTTGGGAGGCAAATAAACGTCAGACAAAGCCACTAACCAATGCTGAGGGTCGTACCGTGGGCGGCTTCGCTCTCGATGATCGCGCCGTCAGGGGTGAGCAACTCGCTGGTCATCATACCCAAGCTTCCAAAGCCCTGTGCGAGGATGTCGCTCTGGACATCACCATCATAATTCTTGCATGCCCACACAAAACCTCCGGAAGACTTGACTGCCTGCGCGACCATGTCATCGATCAGCCTGTGCTCGTAGTACGTACCAGCCGCTTCGAACTGGGCTCGGTATTGACTGCGTGATGGTCAGCCAAGGCTGATAAATGCACAAAGAAGACGACTCACGTTTCGTATATCTCCTGGAAAATATCTTTAAAGCGACCATCATATTTTTTTAGAATGGTGTTCTTGGTTGACATGAACTGCAGTCTTGATCAGTATCTTCCTTGCCTCTCACTTGGAGATGAACTGACTAATGTCATTTTCTTAGCTAACGCCATCTTGAAAGATGCATGCGCGAATCCGATGATAGACTGAATCGTTTAAATAATCAACAGGTCAAAGCTTGGGATAGACCAGGGGTCGTACCTCATCGGTGTTATACATGCTCATGGCGACTCCCGGTCCTTTGAAGTTGTACACGTCCAAGGTGGTAGGTGCTGACCCATCAACAGGCGTGTAAACCATCTGCAGCTTGCCAGGTCCAGGAGCGACGAAATCCGTGGATTTGTACTACCGGACAATTGTCAAGGACAGACCCTTTGCAAGAGGATGGTTTTATCGCGTACCTGATCACCAAAAGCGTGTCTTCCAATGACGATGGGCTTCACCCATCCAGGAATCGGTTTGGGAATCTTGGACAAGATAATTGGTTCACGGAAAACCGTGCCGCCAAGGATGTTTCGAATCTAAGAATCAAGGGTCAGGGCAGAAATACAAAGAGGGGGCGACTTACGGTCCCGTTAGGACTCTTCCACATTTCCTTGAGCTTGAACTCTTCGACACGAGCTTCGTCTGGAGTAATGGTCGCGCATTTGATGCCGACGCTATATTTCAGGATGGCATTGGCGGCGTCGACGGTGACTTGGTCGTTCGTCTAGATACCAAATTAGCATCAAAAAGTTTCGCAAGTGGGATCAGAACGTGCCTGGTCGCGATACTCCAATCCCAGGTCGTAGTACTTGATATCTAGTTCGAGATACGGGAGGATAAGCTGTGAAAATGTCGTTCACGTTGATAGAATGAGGACAAAAGATGGATCTCACCTCCTCGCGAATCTTCTTCCAGATGATCCTGGTCATCTCATCGCCATCTAGTTCGACGACAGGGTTCTGAACGACGATCTTTTGTGACATCTTGTTCTCTAGCAGAGAAGTGAGAGCAGTGTGAGCCTAGCGTTCGTTCGGATAGCGAAGAGAAAAAGGGAGAGCGATGGCTTGATATATAGAACATAATGAAGGCCATGCACGGCATGGAACTCGAGGTCATGCGGTTGCCCAAGGTAACGCGTGGACGGCAAGGTGTGGCAAAGAACTCAATAACTCACGCCGTAGAAGGCTGATCGCGAATCCTCTCGTGGCAGCCGGTGGACAGGCGGGTGTCCAAGTCCAAGAGGGGCGGCTTAGCGCGCGCAGGCTGCGAGGACATGTCCTCTGCATGATCGTCATGACAAACTGGAGATTTTGTCAACGATTCCGGGAATATTGGGAAGATTGTGCCGTGTGGCGGTACGGTGTTCCGCGATATCGAGCCGGTGTCAATGGGTACTGTGCCTGTGGTAAGTGAACGAAAACAACTATACAATTACACTTCGACTCGCTGCTAGTAAGAGAGTGAGGTACTATGGAAGTACAGGACGTAATATGTTTCAAGGTCATGATGATTTAAGACAAGACCTCGACAAGTCACTCCATTACGATTCGTTCCGTTAACTTGCAAACCTTCGAATGTTATCTATGAACCACGCGATACGAGCCCAGAAGCCGAATCGCCGGGTCATGGAGACCCGAGGCCTTCGAACTCCACAATAATACCGGCTGCTTGAACAAAAGACTTCAGAAGAATCCATCGGTCGGCCAGTTTATTTTCGTAAAACCAAGGTGTATCCTATGACAACGACAGCGATCGCCGCGAGAAAAGAAAAAGGGAACACTACGTCTGCTCCACAATGGCTACCTTCTTCCTCTCGCAGTCTTCACTAGCCACATGCTGTACTGTACTTAAGCGCGCCTCCCGGCCTGCAAGGCGAATCGGACAGAAGGAATGGAAGAACATTTTTCTATGTTACGAAGAAAGTTGGGAGTGGGATATCTCCAGAGTTTGTTATGCTCGAAGATCTGGTTGACCAGCAACTCTTTCCGTGTCTCGTGAGACTAGAGCGTGCACTAAAGCTGCTACCACAGACGCAGTGGTGTTTTTTTATTCCAAGGTGGACATTAATGTGATCTAAAGGCAAGACGGAGTGTAAATAAAACGCAGAAAACAAAGAATATCAAGGTCTTACTTTCAAGGTTATGTTTAGCTGTGAAAGTAGCATCGCACAACTGACACTTGAACTGCCCATGGCCAGGCTGTTTCCTCCGCCCTTTTACGAAATCAGGAATGAAGCTTTCAAAACCATGAACGGCAGTCGGCTCAGGAAATGGTATGGGAATTATTAAAGGACTGTCTGCAACAAGAATAAGATAGATAGTATGAGCTACAGATCGTTTTGCAAATAATTAAAACTCACAGCGCGAGTCAGCGGGTGAGCTGAACAACCCAGTTCTTTTCCTCCCAGGAACGGGCAGAATTGGCTCCCCAGACGGTGGCGTGGGCACTAAGGCAGGATCGGCTGCAACAAGAAAGAGGCGAAAATGATCAGGTACATGCGAATACCAGGTACGCAAATAATTAAACTCACGTTGCCAAGTAGCCCAACTTTGCGCAGAAAACGGATGAGGCACATAACTGCTGATAGATGGCGTCGGGATATTTATTTTTGGTGGGGGCTGTCGCCAACGCTGAGTAGTATGATGAAGCACTGGATTGCTAGGATGTTGAACAAGCTGGCCACATATTGTGCAGATCTCGCTTTGACTGGGGTATTGGTGAGTAACAACAACGCTTCTTGACACATCTGCCGTGAGGGTTATCTCCTCACGAAGATACCCGGGACAACGATGGGAAACTAATTTATGAGGTGACGCGGTAATACGACGCAGGGGAGAGTCTGCTAATGCCCAAACGCGGTCCAGGTAGACCTCAAAACGGCGCACTATAGACTCGAGGCTTCGATTGCTTGCACTCTTGTCAAGTTTCCACCGCACCTCACGCCGAGGAGTTTTATGAGATGTTCGCACTTCCGTCGAGCTTGAAACGTCCTGGGCAACGTTTGAGTGGCCTTCCCGATTGTTTTGAACGACCCTTGAGTAATTTTCGATTGAGTCGTCGGTGTCGAGTTCCCTCTCAGGAGAATCGTCTGTCATTGAACTTCAGCGGCTGTCAAAACTTGGGAATAAATGTGGTACCATAGAGGATGGAGGTGGCCTCCGAAAACAGCTGGGGTGGGAAGAAGAAGCCTTGCCTCAGCGATGGATAGGTGTGTCTACCTTAGGAGGGGTTACGAACTTTCTGACAGAGCCCGCTCAATATTTCGATCCCACCGCGGTGGTCTTCTGAATTGTAAAAAGATGGAGCCGGATGGGGTCCATGAGCAGTGGTATCTGTTAAGTGAATTGAAAGAACTGGCTCATCGCCGCCACCAGCAAATATGTCGAAGTTCTGATCCTCGAAAGTAAGAGTCTTCTCAATGCAAAAGGCTAACCTTATGAACTCACCTCCCATTTCAGATTGCTAACTATGCCCTTCGATAGAAGGCTTTGAGATTCCATGTAGCTCAGTCCTGCCTGGTATACAGGAAAACGTATTTCAGAGAAGACATAGCTGAAACAGAGCCATCCATACCGCGAGCCCTTTGACCTAGTGCCATTTGCGTGATTAAGTCACATCACCATTGCTGACATTGTAACTGACCGTTTTTATCGATAGCTCAACACTCCCATTCAGATCAATACGCAACGCTTTGGCTAACAACGAATTCATTTTTCTGTCAGATACTGATATCCCCATGAGTATAATGTGTTGAAAAGAATCCTAGAAACTCACTTCCATCGAAGATGATAAATGGACTTTCTGACCTCTTTTCTCCAGAAATCCCAACTATTTTTGGAACATTGGAATGGCTGGGTTTTGAGCGAGTCATTAAAAGATGCGAAAGATCGTAGATGATATTCACAGAAAGTTTTTAGCCAATGTAAGATTGAGTTCCTGACTCTGCAAGAGTTACGATTCGTAAATCCCTCGAGTGGAATGACAATTCTTTTACCTGCTTGGCGCAAGGACCATGGAAAACTTTGACCGCCACAACGCGCCCTCCGTAGAATGCCGAGTGTGTGCAATAATTGGAACCGGTTGTTAGTTGTCTACGGAGGTCTATGTCTTCTAGATGTACGATCTATGAAGCGGAAAAGAAATTTATCAAGGGGAATGATTCATGACAAGAAGCGAACCTTCAGGCCGTCCGAAGTTTCCTCGCGAACTTCTCTACGTCTCTTTCTGGGTCTATCTGCTTCCGCATCATCTTTGTCGAAATCACGCTTTTTCCGTTTCCTCAGTAATCGTGTTGCAATTCGCTCTGGACATTTCTTTCAATAAGATCATGGAAACATTGAAACTTTGAACCAACCTGTAGATTCTGCAGGCATCGCGAAGTGGATGTTGAAATAGTCACCACCAACTTCAGACACATGACTGTCTTTGATGGTAAAACCTGAGGCATTGGCGAAGAAGGACATGCGATTGATCGGTATAGGTGCAAGATAAGCGGGAGAGAATGCGATGCGCCATCACATCTGTGGAGGTAGAGCAGACATGAGGCTGTTGTCAACGTCTTTTCCACGGTCAGAATTCACTACTGCTCCAGGCTGATGAAGCCAAACCTCCATTATGATTCGTTCCGTTAACTTGCAAACGTTCGAATCTTATCTATGAAACCACGCTATACGAGTCCAGAAGCCGAATCGCGGGATTATGGAGACCCGAGGCCTTCGAACTTCACAATAATATCTGTTGCTTGAACAAACAACCGAAGCATCCAGACTTCAGAAGAATCAATCGGTCGGCCAGTTGACAAGAAAATACAAGGTGTATCCAGTGACAACGACAGCGACCGCCGCGAGAAAAAAGGAATAATACTACGTCTGCTCCGCAATGACCACCTTCTTCCTCTCCGGCTTGGGCTTGCTTTCGCCCGCACGCGTATGTTTCCGTCTCCTCTCCTCCTTGACGCGCTGGGCCTCCAACATCGTCTGCTTAAGTTTTGACGTCGAATGTACCGACTTCGGTAGGTGCCTTGTCCTATTACGAAGCCAAGTTACTACCCGCATCCAAGATGAAGATAAAAAGGGAATGAACGTACCTCGCGACTCGGCTGACCTCTGAATCGACCCTCCACCTCTCCTTGAGGCTATCTCTATACTCCATCGCAGCACGCTCGCGTGCGGTAATGATCCCAAGCTTGTCAGACGCTTTGGCCTTCCATATCCGTACATTACCATCATCAGAGCCTGACAGCACGAACCGCGCGTCCCCTGAGAAGACGGTCGACGTAACTCTGTCCATATTCGTCGTCAAAAAACGAAGGAGAAATGTGTGAGAAAAGAAAGCACACCTTTGCATCCGCTTCGTATGGTACACTTCGGGCGAATGGCCCTGGCCCTCCTTCCATATCTTGACTGTGCGATCCCATCCGCCGCTCACGAATTCCAGGCCCGTTGGGGACCAGTCACACGACATGACGGCTGCGACGTGGGCTTTGTAAATGTGGCTTGGGGTGTCAAGATGTCGGATGTCGAAGGTGTAGAGGTTGTGGTCTTCGGAGGCTAGGAGGACGGTTGTGGGGAAGGTGGGCGACCAGGCTAGAGAGTTGGAGCGCATCTGATGTTTTTTGTTTGTTTATTTGTTGAGATTAGGTAGAAAGGATTTTTGAATTGGGTGACGAACCTGCATGACGACTCTACGCTCGGCTTTTCCAGTTCGAATGTCGTATAGCGTGAATGTGCGATCAGACCCTATGCTGGCGAGAACAGATGATTCGCTTAAATTAAATCGGACTGCTGTTATCGTTTCTGTCGATGTGGGGAAGGTGAGGTTGGATATAGGAGCGCTCCTGGAATTTTATTGGTAAATGGGGCGAGGATAAAAAAAAAGCTACAACGCACTTTGTTTCGTCCCATATCTGAACAGTGTTTGATGCTGTTGCAAAGAGGGGTTCATTGAGGTGGTGGTCTATTGAGCTAAAGTGGATAAAGGTCTAGCATCCGGAGAAATGGAGATAGAGATATCATACTTGAAAGCCGTCTTGCCGGGAAAGATATTTAGAGGCTAGATATAATCGGGTTCAGTATTGACAGGAGAAAAAAAAAATATGGGCACAAACCTCGCTGCCGTCAAATCCCCAGAGCTTGATATTACGGTCCACACCACAACTCAAAAACCGATCCTCCGCAGCAAAACACAGACCAGACACTTTGCCCTTATGTGCATGCGGAAGTTTCACGAGCTGTTGTCGCGTTGAAAGGTTATGTAAAATAATTCCTAGCAGTGAAGAAGTTAAAAACGGGTAAGGAGACCCATGCGAGCGCACGCACACACCTCCTTCCCAGCTCCCGCTAGCTATTGTGGTGAGGGAGTCAGGTTGACGTGCGATGACCTCCACAGCGTCAATGTGCCCCTCCAAACTGTCTATAAACGGTTTAGCAAACATCCGGTCCATTTTCGCAGCATTCAGGGCGCGAGTGCGTTCTCTGGCTCGAGCGAAGGGGTGCATGAGGGGGTTGAGGTTGCGGGAGGTGGGGGTTGGGTCTCCCGGCCGCACAGGAAGATGAGCATCCGGTGCATGTTGGAGAACTGATATTTTCTATGAAGTAATGGGTTAACTGTAGTTGAAATGGCTAGTGTTGTACTTACCACCATGAAGTGCTCAAGGAAGAGATAAAAAATAAGATTAAACCAAGTTACGTAATCACTGTAAGTTTCCTTCTCCTTGCTCTCCTCCGTTGCATCTCCGACATAAATCCATCATTATCTCCTAACAGGCGGTACTGTGTTTAAGCTTCCTTGCTTTCGCTGTTGTATTTGCGATGAGAACAATGATGATGGTGTTAAGATGGGCGGGATACCATTGTTCTATAGCAACCGGCCATTGATCTCTCGGAATAGGCCCAATGGCAACCGTTCTCGCGAGATTCATGCAACCCATTCTCCCTCTTCTCTACGCGATCGGTGGCCCGCCCAACTTTCTTTTACTCCACACACTCTTTGTTATTTCGTCGTTCACCCCAGAGAGAAATGTCCTAAGTTAACATGGGATCTATCTGCCTTTCCTCGGCGTCCATCCTCCGCTGCACCTCCCTGACCAGAATTCAAAGCATCATCTTGATTATTCCTACGGCACTGGAGGTCCTTTTTTCTACTTTTTTGATTTTCGTGAATTGGGGAAAGGGAAGGCGACATTTACTCATAACCGCGGAAG
Source organism: Laccaria amethystina LaAM-08-1 (assembly GCA_000827195.1). Taxonomy (NCBI): domain Eukaryota; kingdom Fungi; phylum Basidiomycota; class Agaricomycetes; order Agaricales; family Hydnangiaceae; genus Laccaria; species Laccaria amethystina. The sequence continues at coordinate 152,052 of KN838549.1, read as the reverse complement.
GATGCGTTTACGCTGTCCTAGCCCTCGTCGACCTGTTATCCCACATCCTCCCCGCTGCGCAGAAGGATTTGGATATATTCAGAGCGTTGGACAGGGCTATAGGTGAGTCATTGTATTCCTTTTTTTTTTTCACATAATATCTGATTAATGCCAGGCGTCGCATCCTTCCTTCCTATATTCTTTTACACATTCTTCCTCTATCTCTTCACTCAGGCCGAACTACTGGAGACCCTCCCTTCTCGTCTCAAAAAGTTCGCTACCCTGTTCCTCATTCTCTTTATCCCCGTCATCGTCAGCATCAATGAAGTTTCCTCATTCATTGGCATCGCCTATCGTTCGTCTTTTTCCCCTCGTATCCCCTTCTACCCCTCTGATGTAACTCAGGTATGTCGCCGACACCCGAAGAAAGCAGCAGCCACATGAACATAGGATTCATCAACTCTCGACAAGAAACATTGTGGACCTTTTTCTCCAGCGTAACTCTTGCCCTATTGGCAGGTTACCAAGCCACCGTATCCTTCTTCACTTTTCTTCGCCTCGTGCACGCTATCCTAAATAAAAAGAGGATAGAAACATCTTTCATGGACGCTGCACACTTCCTCAGAGGCATTCCCTGGCTCTTCGCTGCACTCAAACTGGGCACCATTGAGACAGTCGTTGGGTTTGCTGGGGGGCAATTTGGAGTTGCATTCACACGACGGATGCTCAGGTTTTTATCGAGGGCTTGTCTTTGTATCGGGCTCGCAGAAGGGTGAGTTCTTTTGACCGTTACGTGCTTAACTCTTCTTAATCAGATCGCGAAAGGGTCGACACAGTCATAGATTTCCGCGCCGTAGAATTCGAAATAAGACCCACAGGTGGGCATAAAAAAGAATTCAGACGCTCCCGCCTCCGCCAATTCATATCCAATCCACGCCTAAGCACGTTCCGCCAACTCTCACCCACCGCAACAGCTTTCCACTCTGCCCCTCGCGGCGCAGACAATTTTTACACAGGTGTCGGCCCCCCTGGCATGTCACAACCCCAGCGCGTGACTATAAACTACACGAACGGGCCTCCAATGCTACAAGTCCGGTTTTCTGCCTTGAATTTACCCACCACATTCGCCGCCAAATCCAAATCCTCATTTTCTTCCACCCTCTCACGGCCCAAACCCGCAGTGGTCTATCCCTTCGCGTACTCAGCGCGCAACTCCCACGCTGCCTTGTCAAGTATCAGCACAGACGCAGAGTCGTTATCATCATTCTACGCAGCCACAGCAGAAATCATCACAGCACCACAACGAACTCTATCCCAGAAATCGGCAAGAGCGCTCATTTATCAGGCTGCGGCAAATAGCAGGGGTAAATATGAGGACAAACACGCCGCCCATGTATCAACGACATTCAGCGTCAAGAGTGTGCCGGACTCCATTGTAGCTGTTAGGGAGCTTACAAGCCAGTTCCCTGGCCCTCCCTCGCTTTCCCAAGAGCAGCAGCAACAGCCATTCTTTGCATCGAGTCCTACAATAAAGGGGCAAGGAAGACCAGCGACAATGATGGCTGCCCCTGACCCAATCTGGGAGGAGACCTCGATACCTTCCCCAAGAACGTCGAGCGTCCTCATCCCACGATGGTTCCGGAAGGATGTCATTGATTCTCCAGCTTCAGCGGACGAGAGGTTCCAGAGGCTTAGTTTCGTTCGCGATAGCAAGATCAGCAGGATGGGAACGCAGGGGTTCGTGCAGGCCACCCCCAAGTTTAGTGAAGCAGGACAGGGATCGAGGTCTACTCCACCCCTTGTCTTGCATCCCATCGATCCTTTCGAGGACGATGAGGAGGCGTCGGAAAAACAAGACCTGAATCAGGACGTGGACGTGGACGTTAATCCCGCCCCCATGCTGGGCCCAGGCGGCTTGGGCAGATTCACCAAACGCCCAAGCCACATGCCCAGCGTTCCCAGCAGCCCAGACCCCGACATTCCTTTCGGGCTCAGTCACCAATCAATGGTACAGATGGGCTCAAGCTCGACGCTTTCCACCGGAGATGTTCCCATCGACCGTGGCTCCATGTTCCGCAGCAGTGGAGCGTATGAGACGCCTGAGCGCGGTAGCACGTTATTACGCCCTCGTGCTGATAGCGACCGTACAACCGAGTGGGCCGAGACCTCAAGCTCAAGGTCCAGCCCTGGCCTCAAGAAACCAACCACCATCCCATGGATCAGACGCACCTCACGGCTTCCCGTCGCCAGTTTCCCCGCTGTGGACGGAGGACAACCCCCAGCCGAGAAACAAGGGAGTATCGACAACCCGATGATATCCCGGCCCAAACAACTAGAAGAGCGCAGACCTCCTCGAAGGGCGGACTACTCTAGATCCAACACGAATTTTAAAGGCCCTCAAAAGCCACCCTCACGCATCAAGAGCATCAGCAGCGCTCCGAAGCGATCAACGCCCAATCCTACGCATTCAAAAGTCCGTGGAAGTTTGCGGGTTGAGCCTATTATGATTCCGCCACCGGTGAGTGCTGGTATGACGGAGGTTATGCAAGGGAGTTTGCACTCGGTTGGGAGTCGCCGGGGAGTGTTAAGGGATTCGGAGGTTCTGGGGATCGAAGAGGTTTCTCGGCAGAGGAGGAAGAGCACAAATTATTTTTAGATGTATGTTATGTGTTAGATAGCTTTTCATTCTTAGTCTTGTCCCCCCATTGCTATGATTTCCAACCTAGGAAGAAAAGAGGAAACTTGAGTGGGTATCTACGCAACGTGAACGGTCAAACTCCTTCCGAGTGCCAGGAATAAAAGCATTATCCATTGCAGAAGATAAATATACAAATACAGTGTGTAAAAGAATCAGTTCTGTGAAGAAAAGTTGTGAGTGAATAGAACCCTCGAGCTCAAGTCAATTCGAACGCACCTCTGGTATCCTGAATATAGTAATTTCCTGGAAAGAAGGTTGAGTCGAACAACTTTCCAACGCAAATTTGATTTTACCTGTTGTTTGAAGTAGCGCCGGTTCTCTTCATCAATAAGGACAAGATTCAAGTAGTACCGGGTGCTGAACTTCTTGTTGACATCTCGGAACGTTGGTGTGAGGTCGAATCCTCCAAGGAACAGGCGAATCGGTATTGTCTCGCCTAACAGATGTGGCATGAGACCCGCAGTAAAAGAGCAAAATAGAGGGCGCAGTCACCTCGTACTGGAGCACCATCCATAATCTCAAACTTCGTGATCGTTTCGCTTTCGTTATATTGGTTTGGTGGCGATCCAGTAGTTTCTCGTCGAATAATGGACAACTCCATATGTTTGATCTTTATCCGTACGAGAAGGAAGTAAATCTTGCCCACAATGACATCCTTTAGGTGATATCTGAGAGATTCCGCAGAAAGTAAGTAAAATGATGGACAGGAACAGAGAGCAAAGACGAACTTTGACTTGTTGTATTCAAACTCAATATGCAGACAATCCTCAATCCCGACTTCCATCTTTATCGAATTGTTACTGTCGGGGGGCATTCGGAACGAATGTACCCAAATATCCTTCTCCTTAGTCACATCTGCCATTCGTCGCGAAATAGATACACGTATAAAATATCTGAAAATCGAACTGAGGCATGAAGGAAGGAAGAGATAAAAGCACACTGACCTCAACTTCACGTTGATACCCTGGTAGCTCTCAAATTGCTTCTCGACGTTCTTGAAGTTGAAATCGAACGTTTGAGCTTGCCTCATCTCCCCTGGGGCGGCGAGTTCTTGAGAAAGGGACAGAAATTCATGATGGTGGCCTCGGTCGTAGAACAGTTCTGGAATAGTGAATGAGCACCGTCCCTGCTGCGGTGTTTTGAACTCACCAATGCTCCCCACAAATTCAACCTTGATACCCTCATGCGTAAGTTTCTTTCCGTCGCGCACTCTAATGGACACCTATAGAACATGAGTTATGACGAAACCGATGGATAGGTATATTGGGCGTACCTGCCCTCCAACTGAATCTCCGTCGTAATAAACTGGACATGATGTGGTTTTCTCTTTCTCCGTCTTCATGTCCACCTGCTTCCTGACGTCCTCGCCCTCTAGCTTGACGTCGACATCGATCGGCGACGCAAAGAAATATCCGGCCATGGTGTGTTCCGAGCAAGGGTGAGTTGACGTAGCTGGGGAAGTTCACGAAATCACGTGCATACATTACAACTATTGGCACAGCAGTTGATCTTAAGGTGATGTCGAGGATCGAGTCATAAAGGAAACTTCAGCGCGCCATCAATACAGGGTACAGTATACTAACGCTCCACCATCGTGGATAGGATACTACGCAGAACAGTAGGTATATCCCCAGTGTTCGCGACTCGGAAGCATCGACCAGGGAGGCTCTTCGTTATCCTAGAAAGATATCTCAAAATAACATAGTAACAACCTCAGAAAGACCCTTACCAAGATGCTTCAGCGCCTTCACCAATGCAGATGAGGGCAGTGTTGACTTTGGGATCTCGTTTCATGGCTCGAGTGATTTCCTTCTCAGTAATTGCGTACCGATCAAAATTGGCATCCTATTGCGCATAAGTATCAGCAATCCTGCACGATGCTCATGTCGGGCAAGAAAGGCGTACAGTGATGGCAATGACAAACCAGTCATCTAAAGAAAATTTCAACCATATGGCTTGATGAAAATACAAACCACAAACCCGCATCGTACTTGGCAACTTCCTCCACACCTTTCAAGATAGCCTCCACTAATGGCAAATACAGTTCAGCACCTCAAAATACAGATGTGGGCCAAAAAATAATAATACAAACCTGTGTGATCACCAGAAAACGCATATTGGGGTACCATGTACATCTTCTCCGCAACCTTCCAGCGGTCCCTCAGTTCAGTGGGCGGCTTGTTGGCCTCCACAAGTGCTATATCAGGTCCATCGCCAGACTAACTCGTTCATGTCAGCAAGTGGATTGCAGGCGTCAACTCCTATCATCTTACATGTCCGTACATCTGTGGGAAAGAAATTGAACGTTGAGAAACCGTTGGACTGCGTGAAGGGCTCTTACATCCCAAATATATTTTTCCTTCCGCGAGAGCCGATCAAAGGTTTCCATAAGCATGACAGCTTCGACTTCGCTGAGCAATTGTTACGTGTCGAAACGAAAGGATTTTACCTGTTTCCATACTCCGCTGGAGGCGGCCATCGTATTGGAAGCGGTACCTAGCATTGTCGGTCTCAGCGGTAAGTTATAAGCCAAAGCAGACCCCCATACATCGAGGCACTTAGATCAAATATAAAACGGATCCGTTTAGGCCTGCAGCGAGTGGTCAAAAGTTTGGAACAGGACGACCTGTCATGGTCCACGTACTTGATCTGCGGTCTTCCAAGCTCGGGTTTCTCCATTCCGCGACGCTTGTAAACGGTAGCTTCTCCGGTTACGCCTTCCGTCAATCGACTATCGTCGAGTTCTCCATCGGTCTGGCGTTTAACCCACACACGTTCCTCCTCTTTCGCCGCAAGATCTGAAAATGTCGCGTCGTTTGTCAACTCGTGCATATGAAGCAGAGGAAAGTCATCGAGACATACGTTCCAAAAGGTCAAGAAGAGAAGCCATGTGTGCATGAGTGGCCGTTATCAATTGGCCGTATCCTTTCGCTTCAGCTGCGGTCATGTTCAATTCCTCTAAACGTCGCTGAAGCTCTTGACGAGCCATTTCACGAGCTTTTTCCTTAACATGGTCGGGTACATTGTCTTTGATGGCGTCGGGCACCTATTCTCGCATTAGGGTTGCGGAACACAAGAGTCAAACATAATAACAAACCTGCTTGATATCACCACCTTTATAGAGCCGCTTATACCCACCTACGCCGCCCATTCCAGCAGTGTCCCGGCCTCCAGTCTAGGAGGTACGCAAATTAGCAATATTCAACATAATAGAGGTTAGACATACACCACCCGCATAGGTATTGCCGCCTGAATGTTCCTTGTCGTCGTGTATTCCCTCCTTGGGTTCATCGAGACTGGTTTCCTTAGGTGTAAACTCGATATCCTGATTATTTTTCTTTGCAGCCCCTCGCGCAGCATCGAGGCCCAGATGAGGAACCTGCAACCTACGATCCATGGACATCAGTTAAAAAAGACTGCAATTAGGAGCAACCACACCCATGGTGAATGAGGATCTCACGAAGCTTGTCGATCGTCTCTGGTTTGTATATATCGAAATCGAAAACATTGCGAAGAGCTTCTCCCAGCGTGTCCTCGGGATAGGCTTTCATGTGGCGGACCAAGTTGATCAATTCTTTTCAAAAAGATCAGAGAGAATAAGTAATTCGCTGACCGTAACACACCTCTCAGGGAGTAGGGATAGTTCAAGATCCCACGTTCATAGCCTTCCCGCAAGTCGTGGAATACCCCTACAAGCCGAAGTATAGTATCTTCGCTCAGCTCTGGTGCGAGCTGCCCAATGAGTTTACGTTCCGATTCCTGGTCTGGATTAGAAACAGAATGGGCACTGAAATTATCCCCAAGGACTTGAAGAAAGTGGTTCCCAAGAAAAGCTGAAGACAAGTCAGGAACACTAACCTTGGAAAAATGAAGGGGGGCTTACGATATCCAGGGCGATTGGCAAGCAAAATAAGACGGAAATTGGGGTGCACAACAATATCTCCCTCCCGCTCTAGAACAGGTCTTACACGTCGACCATCTGAAAGAGACATTTCTCCCTGACCAGCAAGACTTCGGAAAATGGCGACTACGTGTTCTGGAGCCTTGTCTGCCTCATCGATGATGATGACACGGCCATATTTAATCGCCCGCAGCAGAGGGGAGTCTGTGTAACTGATGATGCCACCTTCTAATGAGGTTGTAAACATGAGTTGGTTGACTGTGGTATCGCGATGTAATTGGATGTATTCTCTAGGCCGGCCAAGAAGCTAAGGACGTCATTCAGTTTCATACTCTACCGGCGCAAGTAAAGCTCACCTGGCAAAGCCGATCAACGATCTTATTCTTCCCTACTCCCTAAAAATAAAGATGAGCTGAGGTTTACTGGAAAGAGGACCCACTCCTACTTGATTACCTAAAAGGACAACATGCTCTCTAAGAGCCTCAATGTCAATTCCCAGATCCCTCATCAACCCAGTCTGCAGGCTGTTGTCATAGAAGTGATCCATGTGAGGAACATGAGAAGCAACGCCCTCAGGATCATGGGCGATATTGAATAGTGGAATCGAAGTTGAAAAGGAGTCTTCACCATTGGTACTCGGTCCTGGGAATTTGAGGTAGTCGCCCTCTACAAATGGACTAGGACTGAACTGACAAAAAAAAATTAGCTGTCTGGTCAGTTATTCAACGAAGAATATCATACCTGTGGAGGTTTTTTGAGTATATTTGAATCTTCAAGAAGATTATCAAGGTTCATCCTTTCCGTAGCTGGTAGAAACTCTGCGAGAAGTGACCGGCAAATGATGGCATTGAGATTGCCATCCTGAGGGTATAATGCGATCCTCCGAGCAATCCGGACCAAGGACCTGGTTCCTAACTTACGGTTCTTCAGGATGTTATCAGCGAATATGCTTTGACGATATTTCTGTGCAAAGCACAGCAAGACATCGACGGTTACAGGTGGACAACCCGTAGCTACGAGTACGCTGGTTTCCTCTTCAACGTCCATGGGTTGACTAGGAACAGGGAAAAACATATTTGCATGTTCATCTAAGAGCCAATCTTTCAAGAGGAGAGATTTCGAAGCTGTGCATATGACACGGAAAGATGGATGGGCCATGGATAGTTCTCCAGATTTAACCTGAGAAAAATGAGAATTGGATCAATGACCAGATCAGGGATATACCTCTTCTGGAGAAGCATCAGCAACTATACGCCTGCCACCCCAAAGTTCAATTTCACGATCTTGAAAAAGCCTTGATAGAGAGCCCGCAGTTGATCCAATAACATCCAGGCTAGAGAGATGCAGTAGACGCCCGGCCCAAGCACCTTCAATCAGCGCACTGATACAAAGCATCAATTCTGCTTCCAATGATATTTACGGAAAACATACCTGGGTTCCCAAGTAGTAGCACCTCCGTCTTCAATTCTACGCCGCATAACAAGTTCCCTTCCGCCTAGCTCTTTATACATGTGGATTACTTCTGTGTCGTACCCAAGCAGTTGGCCAAAGACCTTCACCAGGGTCGATGTAGATGTCGATGCGGTGGAGGGAAGAGCGGGAGGAATCAATGAGATGTCCCATCCAAGAGCATGCGCCTGCAGGAAGCAAGTCAACAAGCCCATGAATCTGACTGTGGGTTGGAACTCCAAATGTCCCCAGAATGGAAAAGGTCGCAACTGCTTAGGGCCAGCAGGCACCAGAACGGACACAGGTTGAAGGCCTGTGAGACCATTGAAAGTTATGCGGGCGGTCTTGTCATCCACACGCTCGATAGATGCCAGATAATATCCAAATAAACCAATCTGTTCGTCGACTGACGACATAGACGGGCTTCCGAGCTCACCCAACCCCGCCTCTTTGGTCTGTCGACTGAGAATGGCCCAGGCCTGTAATGGTGCGTGGATAAGCGCGGGGTGGATGGTCAAAAAGAGACGGGCAAGCTGCGCTGGAGTTAGCGGTTCGGGTGGAGGAAAGAGGTTGGTTAGGCTACGCAGTTTCGAGAGCACCGTTTGTGGAAATGGTAGAAGATCCGTTTTTGAAATGGCTTCTAGTGCATTCCTGGACTCACTCGCATACTGCGTTGATAGGATGATATCTCGTAGTTTGTCAAAAGTCGAAGAAACCCTCCCCGCACGACCGCTGAGTGTGAGTAATGCTCCCAGTGGATCCACGAAACGAGCTTGAAATCGGCTTCTAAACGGGGGGTCAAGAGGGTATCCGGGGTATGGGGGTACAGGTGCAGCAATGGCAATGACTCTGAAATTCTTGTGCGCTGAGATGAAAACCTTCCGTTGTTCTGTGTTGTTACTAGCAGCTTCTAGTTGTGTGTATCGCTGGGGGTGTACGATGTGTGTTCCATCATCCAAATTCCTTAATGGTGGTGAATAAGGGGAAATGTAAGAGATGGTTTTTTCCTTACATTTCCCGATTTTCTAGTAAATTATTGAGAACCTAGCTCGAGCCTCGACGTCAATTGAGGCTCTTTAAGTCAAAAAAAGAGCAACGTACGGGCATTATGCCGCGCTCTGCCTTCTCTATTCCTTCTAAAATAAGCAGTCGGCCATGCTTAACTGCGTTCACAGCTGGGCTGTCAACATAAACGAGATTTCCCCCTTTCTGGATTTCTCTCCCCTTGAACGAGAGTCAGAATGGAAAACACGGAAATTGAACCGGGAAGACAAACTTGTTTCAACTCTGTTTCCCCAACGTCTCTGTGAAGCGCGATATATTCGTATTCGGAGTTTATAACGCTGCAGAACGTCTGTTAAAACCCGACCATGTGAGAGAACGCAATGGCGCGTACCTTGCAAAAGTCAACGCCAAACGTCGCGCATAAGGCCCTGGCTGGGAAACAAGAAATATGTCTTGGCCCAACAGGTACTTTTGTAGCATGAAATGAAGGTTATCGACGTTGACGGGGTCATGAATGTCCACCAGCTGCGATGTGCGAGCGAGTCGTGAAGGAGTCGACGAAGCAGGGACCTCGAAGGTGATGTCTACAAGCTTCAAAGTCCCAACAGATGCGGGAGCTGGAGTCAACTCTCTGACGAGTTGAGCCAACCGTTGAAGAGGAGCCATCTGCAATGGAATATTGAGGCGCGTTACGGCGGCCCCCACACTGGCAGGTACAAGTTCAGGTGGGTTCTAAGTTGAGAGCGTCCCACCAAGCCGCTGGTAGACCCCAGGTACCAGCAAAGATATGAAAGTAGGAGAAGAGTTGACGTCCATGTAAGGTCGGCAATGAAGATAACCCTGCCGGTTGATCGCTCAAAATATCATCACCTAAGTATCGTCGTGCACCAAGGCTTCGCGCTTAGGGGTGGCCAGAATATAAATCCACAGAACGACTTTGTCATTATTGGTGGAAATGAATTTAACAATCAACCCAACTCCAGGCTCAGCTGAATGGTACTACAATGTTTACCATAGGCAAGCTGAAGCAATGCGGCATCCTCAAGACTGAAATAACGAGATCGAAATGAATGTAGATCATGCAATAATGTATAATAGAAAGGGGGCATCACGAACGACACCTAGAAATTCTCTACAAAAGGAGTGTTAACGGGGTCAGCCATGATCTTCTCAGAGTGGAGAGACTTACCTTTTCCGAAGAAGAATCTGGTTCCTTTAGGATCAGAGTATTTGTTCGACATTTGGTGGAGTTGCTTTGAAAGGACAGCAGGGCCGCAGAAGAACTGCAGAACGACATTCGATAAAGGACTATCGTAGTTGGCAAGACACTCACCACCCCAACATCAGTCTCAGGGTGCTTCTCAGATATGGAACCAAACACACGATCCCAGTTGGGCCTTCCAAAGTGAGTGGGTGCACGAAGAGAGGTGATGGCGTCCTTCTCAGCGCCAACATCTTGGAGCTACATGAACAAAGTTAGTAAAGTATTCTTTGTTATGGCGGAAAACGTGCAATAATGTTATTCATGTCGTCCTCCTTGATCTTCGCCGTAAGATAGATGTTGATCTCAATTCTCCCTTGGGTATCCTGTTCCTCGATGGCGTGGAGGAGCGAGTGGAACCATTCTGCGACGCCGAAGTCACGAATAACCCAAGTAAAGTAGACCTGCATTCGAATTTAGACGTCTATACTCACAGGAGTTACTAAATGCAGACCTTGGACAACCTTGTAGGCTTGGAGTTGTTAAAGTTATTCATGCGATACCAGATCGATTTCAGAATTCTGTAACCGTAAATCAACAACTGAGAATGGGCTAGAGGAGGAAACTCACGATGCAAAGGGAGTGACACCGATACCAGCACCGACGAGCAAGACGGTTTCGTATTTCAAAAAGTCCTCGCTTGCACTTCCAAAGGGACCATCTACCATGACGCGGGGCAAGAGTCGGTTGACGGGAGGGTTGACATTTGTTCCTACAACCTTTCCGCCAGCAGGGGTTTCCTCTTTGCCCTTCTCGAAATCGCAACCCATAGCCTTTGATAAGGCTTGGGTGAAGTCGCCGACTACACGGATGTGGACAGAGATGTAGTCTTCCTCGGGAGCACTTTGGATCAATCAATAACAGCATATGGGACGGAACAAAAGGATGAAAAAACCTTGTAAGGGTGAAAGGGTGCCATTGAAAGTAAGAAATCTCGGGGCAGGAAAGGAAGATGTATTGACCAGCTCTGGCGGTTGTCTTCTCCTTTTTGATCTGAAGCTCCATGACATTGGATGGATGTTGGATGACCTTCGACACATATGTCCTGTGACGGGAGCGTATTTCGCGGAGGACACGCTCAGAAATCCAAATGACGCCTCCAATGAGCCAATAGCGCTGTGGGGGTCACTGAGAAACTATTAAAAGGACGAAGAGTAAAACTCACCCAGAAGACTCCGATGGTGTCGGAAGAGCAATAAGGAGGGCGGTCGGGTTTGATCATGCAGAACATGCCATGCAACTGCCAATTAATGAAGAACACAACGAACAGGTGGTGTGAATACCAAAACCTCTCAAAGTGAGCACGACGTCTCTTCTCACTGGAGAAAAACACTATGATTCCTAAAGAAGCCGTCATAATCCACCCCGTAACACCTGGCCCGGTAACGAAATTGGCTTGAAGGAAGGCAATAACCCGTTGTCCGGTTGTCTTGGCATCGGTATCTGCCATAGCCAACTTGTAGAAATTAACCATGTGCGCCACGATATGAACCGCAGTGCCTGCAACGATGGACCACGCAGTGGCTTTGTGCAAGGTGATATTTTTGTCGAACGGAATAATGTCATTAAGTGGGGTGCGACGGAGCAAAGAGACGAAATTGCGGCAGACAGGGAGGAGAATGAAGATGACGTCGATATGAAGAATGAGAGCAGCTGTTCGAGCGATAGCTAATAATGCAATGTCAGGAAGAATCGTAATGAAAAAGAGGCAGACCCACTGAATGTAACACCGAACAATGCACGCGCATCCACCAAGTTATCCTTGAGCTGATAGTTGATGAAGCCGAAGACGGCCACCAGCAGGTGCAAGAAGATCCATACGCCAAAAAACAGTTGCCGTCCCCCCTCATTGATCATCCAAATACCAAACCTTTCGCGCAAGGTCTTTGGTTCGGCGGGTTTCTTCATGGAAGAGGCCGTCAACGACCGCTGCAGCCCCTGAAGTCGCCTCCTCTCAGTCTTATTGCGCTGAAGATGAACTGGTTGTGCAGCATTAGCCGCGAGATCAGGATGTTGTTCAAGGTTTCCATTAGGAGCATTGTCGGAAAAGTCAAACCCGGAAGTACGGTACGCGGCCATTAGATTATTCTAGACGTCCTGCGTAGTTTGTAAAGGAAAGCGAATATACCGGCCAGCTGGTAGAAGAGCAAAAGGCAAAAACAAGGAGCGAAGGGGTATGTGAGAAGGATATGGTGGTCCTGTCGTCGTCGCTGCGCAGTTGCTGAACTATTTTACTTTGTCTTTTGGCAGCCGACCCTGTTCCCATAGCATCCGTGCACAAATTAGCAATTGCGCATGCTCAAATTCTTCATCAGTCTAGCCTCACTAGAACAGACCAGAACTCGTCTCCATACCACCCCCAACCCCTTCCAAGCCATGTGTATTCAAGTTGCAATGACTACTAGAGCAGGGAAGAAGGCCCCTATTTTGGCACGACCGACCCAGCTTGTGCTTTGTTCTAACAACAAAAAACTCGGTTCTCATTCTGTTATGACAGTCCCAGGATGATGTACAAAGAACGCCACTGTCACTCAATGGCGATTGTGCGACGGAGATTGACATCCTGTTGTCCGTTAGAGACTTGAACCGTGTACATCTCTGACTGTATGTATGGGGACCAATATCGTTACCGTGGTCTGTCTTGTAAGTATTGCGATGGCGTCATGATACTTGCACCCCCGCGAAGAAGCCTGGAGTCGCGACAAAAGACTCACCTCATGTGGCAAAACAGTGGACGATGGCCGCATGACTCTGGAGAACCGGCACCGAAGCAACCGTGTTCAACAAGTCGACAGGCAACGTGTTAGATTCGCATTAAGAACTAGGATGCACGTAATTAGCTGTTAACATGAGCATGTCATCGTTTATACTTCGCTGCAAATCTGGGAGATATATCTAAACAAGAGGTCATGTAAAAAGAAGTAACAAAACACTCACCTCTCAGGGACTAACATTGCTTTGTCGATTTCGTCGTCCACCAGTTTTCCTTCACTTGGTTCCTTCCCCCAAAGACACTGATACGAATACAACATATCCGTCTCGACATTGGGCACCAGCGGATACTTGGTGGGTTCCCAGTGCTCGTTTAACTCGAGTTCGCCATTGTCCAGATACACATTCCCGATCTCACTGAAAAGGCCTCTGAAATCTTCGACTTGATAGACTTGGTACCAAAGTTTGATCAATTTGTCAGTGAAGTCATCCATAGTGCCATCCCCGTCGTCAAGGATAGCGAGCTGAAAGCAGTCTTGGATTTTTAGGCTAGGACCAACGACAGGCCAGGTCTCCTCCAACAGGGTATCGCTATAAAACTTCGAATCTCCCCACGGAGCGTTCTTCAAACCAGCGCGTGTCGTCGCTTCCCGGGTCTGCGATCCGCAGAGCTTCTTCGGTTTGATGATGCACCCATCAACACCCTTTCGAGCAAGAATCTTCAAGTCAGGATGACGAAGACAAGCGTTAACGAATAGTTGTGATTTTTTGTCAGTCAACGACAGGCCCACACAAATAACGTAGTTTGTCTTGATCTCCGACCAATGTGGTGTGTTACGTTGAAAGCAGCAGTTTCCCTTTTGCACTGAGTAACGAGGGCCAAAATCCTCTATGACGTTTGGTATAAAACCACAAATCGTTAGGGCGCGTGCCGTATCATATTCGAATTGGTATCTCATATGCGACTGAGCCAGATTGCTTCCAGTCAAGATCGCATATCTAGTAAGGGCAACAATATCGTCAACCTACGAGGTGCCAATAAGTGATCTCATAGGAGGGAAGGATAAAAAACATACTGTTTTACAGACCTTCCGAACGCATGAGTAACAAGGAAAAACTGCAGTCATATGTCCCCAGGCGTGAAAGGGAAGGTTCGCACCGCTCAAATCCCGGTATACACGGGTACCAAGGACGAGCACGTAGTCTCCTGTGTTTCTAATAGGATGAAGAACGTCATCAATTGCGGCTCGAACGTCATGAACGTAGAGGTGCTTGACAGCCTCCCAAAGTTTCTCGACTGTCGCAAGATCTAGGTCTGTCGCCTTCAGCATCGACGCAGCGTTCTCATAGTTTTGGGCCACCAGCATTAGGCTAGGCTCAGTGTAAACGGCGCGGCATACACATGCCCATATGACTGCAACCCGTTCCTGGTAGTACTTGGATATGAAAGGGGCGCAATAACGCGCAAGTCTCGTCAAAAGCTTCTCCAAAAGTTCCTGTCTTTTCTCGCGGAGAGCAACGTCCAATGGGTCCTCAATTTCTTCCAGATCTTCTGTTTCGGGAGAACCCATCGAGCTGCTCGCTGGCCTCGACAGCGATTCTTCATCACCATGTGCATGGCAGTCTTCTGCCGTTGGGCCGTCAGGATCGATTTGATGTCCTAAAACCCACGTAGCATTCTGAGACTCTAAAAGCAATTCATATGCACGACGTTCTACGTCCTGAAGAATGGTTTCGACCTCGGTTCGTTGCTTTTTCAGAAAATGCCAAAATGTTTTGTGCCCGAAATCCTGGCAGTGAATGAGTAAAATGAATGGCATATATGCGACGAGAACGCACCATATCATTGCTGACAAGTTGTTGGTTCAGTTTAAGGTAAAACACTCAAAACGATGGCATACCCGAAGAATCTTTCTGTGAAGTAGGCACGCGCATTGATGCAACTACCAGATAATGCGTGTCAGATGTTAATGCATCGGGATAGACAGACTCTACCGGTTTAAAAGTCGATATTTGCTCTGGAGTGCCTGACTCCAAGCCTTCACTGTGTCATACGATGCGCATGCTTTGACATTCTTGACATTACGGCACAAGTGCTCGTGAGGAAATGTGTCGAGCGCGGCATGGTGCGCTTTGTATCCAGCGTAAAGCTTCTTCCGCTCCTTGAGAATCACAAAAGGCGCGTAAGTTCATCAGGATGATAGTTAGTCATGAAGCCACTCACTTGGTCATGTCGTAGGCACCACTTAGAGCCCTCCTTTGTCGGGATGTTGCAAGCTTGGTAGAGAGAATCTACAGCAAGACACGAGTCGCTCATATGAGCACCCTTTCAGCGACGATGCTGTATGGTTTAAGAGGAGAGATGTGGATCCGGAAGTTGTGCCGTACATTTGGTTAACGTCATCTTTTTATTTAACAAAGCAAACGCGTGATCAAAACGCATGTGTAGAAAGGACAAAAGGATGCATTTTAATTTCGCTTCTGAGGTGATATAAATTGAACGCTCAAAGCTTGGGGTCAAACTATATCAGATAAATACACGAATTGGGTATACAGGTTGTCGAGAAAGTACTTAATGCAATCGGGAATATATGCATGCAAAGAACACAGCGACCTTATCAGGACGATAGAGATGATATTGATACAGGATGGATGTGCGGGAAAACCATGGGTGTCAGTCCAGAAAGAGAAAGGAAGCCGAAAGAGAGAATGTGGCGAATTGAAAGCTACCAGGACCAAAAAATAAATGATTCCATGGCTCAGCGCTCAGCTGCGACGCGGTTCTGATGTTACCCAGAAACAGGCTGGAAGACCTTCGAAAGTGGGCTCGGCTCGGAAGATCTGATGGTCTGCATCGTAACACCACGACCCAGGGGAATGGCTGGAGGCTTCCGTCTTTTTGGAGGTGCAGGTGGAGGCGGTCTTCGATTGCGAACCTGAGCTTGTAAAGTAGGTTCGTCTGATTTCAATGACGCAGAGGAACTAGTAGCACGAGGATGCGATGGCGCCTGTTGATGTCGATGGGAATGATGATCTTCGTCATGAGAGGCACGACGGGCGGTGTGTGGGGCATCCTCATACGTCGTGCTTGTCGTCCGGCGTTTTGGCATATTCGGGGCTGGTTTTGATGAAGAAGGCGAAGGAAGTCCAGGCAGACTGGTGTGACTCCCGTTGGTTGGAACGCGAGCTTGGTCAAGAGGGGAACGTAGAGGTTGCCTTGCTGGCTCAGACCGTACTCCCAGGTTTTCGACACTCTTGCTGAATTTTAACGACTTGAGTCTCCCTGCCTCATATTGTGCAGCAGCCATCGAAGCTGGTTCCTGACCGGGAGGGCTGAGGATAGTCGACGTCTCGCTAGTTGGACTCCCACTATCTTTATCTCGCTGTGCATTGAGCTGGACACACCAATCACCAGAGAGGCAACGGTCGACCAAGCGTTTTGTTGTCGGGTTAACGTCGCGTATACAATGATTTCTTATCAGCGATTCAAGGCTGACCAGGATCTGTGAGCGTTTGTATGGAATGTCCCGAAGTTGCGTTTTCGTCAAGAGAGGATGAAGAACTCGCAAGTACGTGTGCCTCAGCTGGAATTATATCATAAGCACCGGCTTTCGACATGTGGATGAGTCGCGCATACCGAATCACTCTCTTCATCCAGATCCATCAATTCTCGAAGGAAGACATCAACCAACACACACAAATCGTTCGTGTAAAAATACTCTGACGTCCCCTTCGTCGTGAAAAGAACATAAAGGATTTTGAGGAGAAGAAGCTGCATACACAGATCTTCTGGAGTACGTTCTGTAACGAGACAATCAAAGGATGCCTTGGAACAAAGTAACTATGAAACCCACTGGCACGGTTCAACATGAATATCATGTTTTCACCAAATGTCTTGCTAGATCCAAGGCGTCGCATGAGGACACGAATGAGACGGTTTTTAGGTTCATCTGATGTACCAGAGTTCGGAGAATGTTGTTGCGAACCATCAGTTGGAAGTATCGCCACCATGAATTGTTCGTTTAGTGCCGCCTAATTCAAGGAAAATCAGAATGAAAAACACCAGGCGAATTTATGCGCTCACAATTAACTTTATTACGGAGTAATTGAACGTCTCGTCATGCATGTACTTGGTTTCCTCGACCAGATCGAATAAATAATCTAAGAATGAGTCGTCAAATATTCCTGGGTGAACTCAGTTAAATATATGTCGAAGGAGTTCAGAAAACGAGCAGTCTTACGTAAATCTTGAACAGAAAGCTTTTGCACCCGGCAGACCTCATACAGCAACTTCACACCCAAGCTTCTCAGCTTCGCTTCAATTGGGACAGGAACCGCCACAACCATGGAGTCCCGAACTCCCGCAGTTCCGACGTACGTATCATCAATGTCTGGGTCGATTCCAACAAGGATGTGGTCCATGAGCAAAGGGATCAGAGGCTGCCAACGTTTGTGGAGGCGAAAGAACTCGGGGCGACGATGGCCATGATAGTAAAGAACATAATATGATAGAAACAGGGAATGAGGATTTGTCGTCTGCAACCAGTTATTTACTTTCCCTTTTTCAAGTGGCTGTCAAGGATCACTCACATTCCGAGCATCCTCAGCGATAATCTCGCACATCCGTTCGGAGTGAAACTGGAAGAGCTCGGACTCAATCAAGAGGTTACAAGCATGTTCCAGTTGCAAGGGACTCTGGAGATATTGTTCTGAGAAATGACGGAGATGAGAGGCGCCGCCTAAAGCCCGAAGAACGGAACAACACACCGTGATACGTTGCACATAGCGATATAAACCTCCTCAGCGTAGAATCCAGCAAAGAGAGCGTCGGAGCATCGTCACTAGGTAGTTTCAGTATATCCTCGAGCTCTGTTGGACAAGTAAGTGGGTAATCAGGTCAGGTATGGTGCCTGGCTCACCAGACCAGAATTGTTGGGCGGTCTCGATGAGGTACACGATCCCGAGATGGTCCTCCATGGTAATGGCGGAGATATGGGATGAAGTCTGGTATAGCATGATCAACCAGAACCCATGAAGGAGCGGGAAGGAAAGTGATTCTCCAAGGCCTCTAGCAAAATTGCCTTGCCACAAGAGTCCCTGCCACTCAATGCAGTTGGACAAACTGTCGTAAACAATCTCTGGGACTTGGCAACCTGCAGGGGCAACTTGTTACAACGACAATTGTTTTCAGTTCGAACAGCAGCTATCCGAGTCAAATCAAGTCGAGGTACGTCCTTAAGCAAGTCTAAAGGTAAAGTGAAGGGGTGAAAAGAGTTTCAAGGCTGTACGTTTACATGTTACAATTGCTGTTTACGAGGACCTTGGCACCCACTTGGCGCCAATTTACAAGACCTTGAGTCGGCAACCCCACGTCTGCACCACGTTGTGTTCAATCGAAAAAAGGAGCAAGTTTTATCTTCAACCGACAGGCAGGAGTTCCACGATTTTCTCGACCAACTTCATCATGAGAGTAGCTTTCTCCTTCCCAATGAGTAGTACCTCCTCGTGAGAAACAGTTTGCACAACAGGTAGCTCAATGGGCTTCCCCGATAGCTATGTGAAGAGTTTCATCAGGAAAAAGACGACCGACAAAGAGATGCAAAACCAACCTCAGCTTCAACCTCTTCCCGTATACTTCGGTACTCGTTAGGTATCACAACAAAGTTGGTAACCAAGCTCAAAACCATAACATTTAGACCTGCCTCTCGCGCCGCGAGAACCTCCGGGATGGTACTCATACCAACAACGTCTGCACCGACGTTGCGGAGCAGCCTGCCCTCCGCAGGGGTTTCGTATGTGGGTCCACTGACCCAGGCATACGTGCCTTCTGCAAGGGCGGTACGATCCAGAGACAGCTGATGCGCCGCAAGAAAAGCAAGGCGGCGAAGGGATGGCGAATATGCGTTAGAGAGGGGTAAAAAACGAGGGACATCCAAGGAAATCTGCGGTCCGAGAAGGGGGTTCATCCCAGTAAGATTCGGGAGGGCAATATGATCCTGTATGACGACGACTGTGTAACCATTGAGCTATCCAATTGATTAAAAAGTCAACGGAAGGACTTTCTCGTTCCAACTGGTATATTTGGATTTAGCGACCCAGCGGCATTCGTGACTGCCAGGTCAAAAATCTTTCAGAGTCCTTGCTATAAAATTAGGATTCCGCGTACTTATCAGATCCTTGACTCCGAGCTTGGCCATGACGCGTACTGGAAAGATGACAGTAGACATCGAGTGACCTTCGTAAGGATGGAACTACGATGTTCATCTGATCCTAAGCTCGACAACACCTCATTGGCGAAATAAACTCACCCTCCCGAGCATGGCAACCACTGGCACGCCCTCTCCGGGACCGAGCAAGCCAAAGGCGAGTGCACTCTTGTGTCCAGGAACTGCTCATTGAATATCAGCACAGAGGATGCCGTATAATGATAACCTGTTCGATAGACCTGAGCTATGCCCAAAGCCTGGAATCTTCTCGTATGGCACTATTACCACTTGGCAGAAGTCCTCTGCAAGCCCACTCAGGCCTGATCCACATATGATCCCCAAGTTGGGCCTTTGGAGGTTGGGAGGCAACAGCGAAATGATAGCCTCTAGAGTAAGAGCAAAATCGATAGGCTGTGGGTCGTGCATAGCTTGAGATCCAGTAAGCAAGCAATTATGAGGTAAATCTCCACTAGTTCAGAGCAGATGAAACGAAATACCGAAAGTCGCGAAGAATGAGTTGAGGTCAAATTGAGACCGCTGGAAAAGACATTAAATCCCGGACTTGAATGATCCGTCTCCCCGTCATATAGTCCAATGTTGTAGGGCTGGAAAAGATGCATTGCTCAGGATACTACGCGCGAATACACATTATTGAGATAGGAGAAACCAAGTACAAATACATTTCTCAAGATACTACGAATACATTGACCAACAGCGAGATTCAGGGAAACTGGCGATTCGATACAAATGCACGGGAAGATGCAAAATTATACATTGCATGGTTCGCAAGAAAAGCGTTTTTTTTGAAGGGAACTCGAGACGATGACAAGCGTTCAGTTGATGGCTCTTCTCCCGATCTAAAAAGGCCGTCAACAGTGAAAGCAAAGAGAAGAAAAATCGCACCTCATCTTCAGTCACGGGAGTCCCAGGGATACCAATGCTGACAGGCTTCTTCATCTGCTGTACTTTTTCTTTCTCTGTTTCCTTTGCCTCTGCCGCCTTCTCCGCCCCTAGTAAAGGTTCCACGGAAGCAATGTCCTCATCGGGGATCTCACCAACGACTGAATAGACGCCAATCGCAGCCGCTTCTGGCTCAGCAAGCACAGCGGGTGGTGTACTTCTCCCAGATCCCAGGTCGGAAACGGAGCCACGAACTGCGTGAGTGCTTACACCCGACTCACTCATGAGAGACGGAGAAGCCGACGGGGACAATCCTTCATAATATGGTCAGTCGCTTCCACAAAATCGATAAAAGGAAGGTACCTTGCATGGCCCTCAGCCTGTCATCCCTCATGCGATCGGAAACAAGGGTTGTCATTCCCTCAGGCGTCGGATACCCGGGTAACACGCCCTGGTCGCCTGCTTCCCTCCTGAACTCCACACCGCCATACCCGACCTCAACACCTGGACGGCCACCTACGGTCTCAACCCTCTGCTCCGATCCTATCCCTTTCTCCTTACCCCTACCTTCTTTCGACGGCATACCGCCATACCCATCCCAGCCCTCCTCCTCTGACTCTTCCTCCTCCTCAACGACCTCTTCTTCTCCCTGTTCATTCAGCACCACACGTTGTCCGCTCTCATTGTAATACAAGGTTGGCTTAAGATGCCACTCCTCGCGAGGGTAGAGAGGAATAGACGTTCCCGCGATTCTAATCTCTTCCACAGGTTCATCACCTGCCCCCGTTACAGTCTTACCTCGGTCCCGACCAGCTATATGGATCCAAATTTAAGCGTGTCACAGATATTTGGGTACACGACTTACGCAGATAAGCACCAACGGCCGCAGGGACGTACGCTTTAGCCTTCTCTCCGGCGTCATGCAAAACCCTTTCTGCGCCGTGGTAAATTTCTTCCGCCACCTCTTCTACCACCTCTTCTACCTCATGCATAACCGTGGCCGCTTCATGGAAGACATTGGACGCCGCCTCTTCGACCCTGTGCACAGTCTCTTCCATCATTTTCATTCGTTCCTCGCCCCTCCTTTGCGCCTCACTCCGCTCCTCCTCCTCCTCCCTGGCTAACTCGGCCTTTTCATCAGCGTTGAATATCGTCAGAGGTTCCACACGGAGCCCAGGGCGGTGAGGACCTTTCTCGCGAATCGTAGATGCCGATGTGGAGGCTCTGGATTCAAGAGTAGCCGCGACAATCTTGGCATCTAGAGTAAATTTGTGGTAGTCATTGTTTGAAGGCAAAAACAAAAACTCACCTCCAAGGGCAATAGCGACGTCTCTCCCTACCCTCTCATCAGGCAAAAGAGCAACGCCTTCTTCAGTTATATCCCCAGGCAAGGACCCAACACCGACACCCCCCAATGGCCCAGAAGGCTTTTCTTTGCTTGGCATATCAATGTGAGTGCTCTTACCTGGCCACAGCGCATGGTCTGGGATATGATTCTTGTGATGCTTTCCGGGCATCATGCGACGTTCATCTGGGAGGATGGCGACACCAACCTCTCCTGTACGTCCGGGCAATGAGCCAACCCCGACTCCACCGAGGGATCCCGAAGGTTCCTCCGTGGAAGGCAAGTCGACATGATGGTTCGTGCCAGGCCATAAGTCGTGATCAGGAATACGATGCCCGATGGAGTGTCCATGGTGATGTAAGTGCAAATGGTGTTGTGAGGTGCTCAAGTGCTCCGCCTTCCGTTCGTCAGGAAGAATAGCCACACCGGCTTCATTATTGTTCCCTGGAAGAGAGCCAACGCCAACACCTCCCAAAGACCCAGAGGGATGTTCGGTGCTTGGCATATCGACGTGCAGTTTTGCACCTGGCCAGAGTTCATGGTCGGGAATATGGGCATGCCGATGATGGTGTCCAATACATGTACCCTGAGGGTGCATGGCTTGTTCGAGTTTTCGTTCCTCAGGTGTCTTCGCAACTCCCGCCTCCGTGTTTGACCCAGGTAAGGAACCCACACCAACGCCCCCTAAACTACCAGAGGGACGCTCTGTACTGGGCAAATCGATGTGGCGACCACCTGGCCATAATTCGTGGTCTGGAATGCGATGGTGTGTATGGACGTAGTGATGTCCGTGTCCATGAGGTTCGATATGCTCGATTTTCCTCTCTTCCGGAGTTATAGCTACGCCTTCTTCAGTATTTCGCCCAGGTAACGATCCCACTCCAACCCCTCCTAACGATCCCGACGGGTGTTCGGTCGACGGCAAGTCGATGTGATGTGTGCCAGGCCATAATTCATGATCCGGGATGTGTTGATGCACATGATGATGAATGTGACCATGGTGAAGGTGCTCAAGCTTACGTTCTTCAGGCGTTCGCGCTACACCAGCTTCGGTATTCCACCCAGGTAAAGAGCCCACCCCAACACCGCCAATAGATCCAGAGGGAAACTCCTTTGTCGGAAGGTCAACGTGATGAACCTTACCTGGCCACAACTCATGGTCAGGGATATGTCCATGTCCATGATGGCCATGGCTTCCATGCTCGAAATGTTTCTTGCCCCCGTCGCGTTCGTCAGGTAACAATGCTACACCTTCTTCGCTGATATTCCCAGGTAAAGAACCAACACCAACACCTCCCAAGGGCCCAGAAGGTCGCTCAACAGATGGCATATCAACATGATGGCTCATACCCGGCCAGAGTTGATGATCAGGAGTATGAGCGTGCCGATGTCCGTGCCCGTGTCCTCTACGATGGGGGTGGATATGCTCCTGCTCACGTTCGCCTACACCTTCTTCGGTGTTTTCACTTGGCAATGAACCGACACCCAAGACGCCTAGAGAGCCAGATGGAACCTCATTGGAGGGTACATCGACATGGTGGCTCTTTCCAGGCCAAAGCTCGTAGTCAGGAATGTGGTGATGTCCGTGAAGGTGGTGTTCGGAGCCATGAGTGGTGTGCGCTTTCTGAGATTCTCCCTTAGGTTGACGTTCCACTGGTAAAAGCGCTACACCTTCTTCATTCTTATCCCCAGGAAGAGGATCGACACCAACGCCACCGAGGGAAGCAAAAGGCATTTCTGATGATGGCATGTCGGTATGGTGAGCACCGGGCCAGAGTTCATGCTCTGGAATATGATGAGTAATTTTTTCTTCCCCAGTGGTCTCAAGTTTGCGCTCCTCAGGCAAAAGCGCGACAGCGTCCTCGGTGTTTCGTCCTGGAAGAGATCCAACGCCTACTCCGCCCAAAGAGCCAGATGGCACCTCCGTTGACGGCATATCGACATGATGTGTTCCAGGCCAGAGCTCATGGTCGGGAATGTGACCGTGATGATGGCGGTCAGGGATAGTCGGCTGGCTTTGAGTAGTTTGAGGTTGAACCTGTTCTTGCAGGTGAGGAGACGGTTGCACCTGTTGGGCTTGAGGAGACTGTCCCAGAAGGGTAACATGTTTGGGCTGTTTCTCTTGAAGGGATGGCATCGGATGCACCTGAGAAGGTGGTTGTTCGGGCAGCGGTGGGATAGCACGAGTTGGCTTCGGAGGCGATGAAGATATGGTCTCGCAAGTAGGCCTGATCGATGAAGTTCCATGATCACCGTATGACGTTGAAAGACGACGTCCCGGCGGGGGCACGTCAAGGCTTAGAGTATGCCTTCTAGTGGTCCTGCTCACAAAGGGTTGGCTGCAATGGCTGGTGAAGAAGAATGGGTGGCACGTTGTTGGCGAAGACGCTACATTAATCGTGAGTATAAATAAAATTCGATATCAGATAGTAACTACGAACCCTCAGACTTGGACTTGTCCTCCTTGGGGGCCCCATAATCCTTCGAAATGACTGGTGGACTAATTATCTCTGTGTCCGTCCTCGCTGCCAAACGGGATCAGCGTCGACGTAGCTAAAGAGCCGAAAAATACCGACCAGGCGGTATAGGTATTCTCCCAGTCGGAAATGCGCCAGGAATGGACGGGTCCTCCTCTGACTCTTGCTTGGGCCGGCTGGTCTCCAGCTTCTCCCTAAGATTATGAATATTTGACATAACAGTACGTGATGGATGTTAAAAAGGAGGAGAAAGGGCGTCGTCGACGCTTGTTTATTTTGTTTCGCACTGAATTGCGCCGCAATGACATCGTTGTACTGTATAGAAATGACGGAGGTCAGCCTTGGATTCGATATCGGAAGTTGCTGCATAGCATGCACAAACAATCCCAACGTCACGTGCCTAGCGCGACATGGAATCGACCCAATCATCATCTGCTGAAACGACACCTCCTGCAAGGCCCAGAGTATCAGGTTTGTCTACATGCGGTGTTTAGTAAAGAAGAACTCCACGGATGTGCTTGCATGGGTTAACGACAACCCCGATTACGCTTATGGCCAGCTATGTTCCAGACCAGCCTTAACGGAATTCTTGGACTGGGAAAATCCCTACCTGCAGGGATGAAACTTCCTTCTTGGACTTTGTTTAACGATACTCATTGATTCTTTCATCTCAGAGCATCGCCGAATTTCACGCGATACCTAGGCTAGACCAGCTGTTACGTAGGAGGAATTACTACCTCTTCCCGCTGATCCTCGAGTACACTCGTCGAGAGGTCTGGGCAAGGAGTCCAGCGGGCACCAAACACGCATGTAACAGCCTGGGAAGCATTCTTTTCTTGTTCCATCAAGAATATACATGACAGCATACCCCCTTGCATCATAGAACCATGTCCGCGTTTACGAGGGCCCTTCCCAGTTTTGACGACCCGTCTTTGTCTTCGATTTTCTTCGATTGCTCTCGGCATCTTCTTATATCAGTCTATCACGGTTGAAGAGGATCACCGAACACAGGGCACGAGGGGGCACAATTCCTTTATCCCAATTGACGACAATTTTCTCATGATATTTCGAAACACATCCTAACATCACGTTTGGACAGTTTGTGGACCTCATGTGTCAGTGGTCACCAGACCTCACAGCGACGTATAATCCTGAGAAAATTGGCGGAAGGAGTAACCCCCGAAAGGATCTTGAGGCATATAGATGTACAATTGACCGATCATTTGTTATCGCTACATTACAGAAAGTTGGATAATAATAAAAATTATGCTTATAGAAAGGTCCTGTGATATGCGACGTGAAGAGTAGCAACTTGAAAGAGTGAGTGCTATGCGATACAACGAGTAGAAACTAGGGTAATGACTAGTGAAAATTTGAGTAGAACAAATGGTTAGATAACGTATGGACACGACTAGGTATGAAGGGCTCAAAGAGATTACTGGTTTGGAAAAGGTTGGTTATCTAGACGGTGGGGACGCAAATAAACGATGAAAATTACGAGACCATGGGAGAAATCACATACTATAAACGCTGTATTGTTCCGGAATATAAATCTGAGTATTCGGCGGCGCCGATTGATGGGTTATCGGTGCTGGTTCAACGTACGCGGAAGCATCAAGTTGGGAGAAAGTTGAGTAATCATTCCAGTACTGGGGATATCGATGCGCCTGACTTTGGGGAGGGTGCTCCACATGTGTGTTGTCACGGTGATTGTTGTAGGTAGTAGGGCTACGATCATCAACCAGACCTGTGCTGTAGAGCTGGGGTAGGACTGATGTTGATAACGAACCATTGAAGGAACTAAGAGCTTCTCCTCGCCATTGGAAGTTTGACGTCTGGGGAACAGGGTTTGGCGCAATGTAGCCGCTGTTCGAATACGCGTTGTCTACGTACTGCGCTGGGAGGTGTGAACGGGTGGTAGGATGTTGATAATTGACGTGGTCGCTACTAGACGAATGTTTTGGGTCGAAACAGTCGTCTAAACGGTGTTCCGCTGACCGCTTCTGTCGATCAGAGGTAGCAGTGGCCAAGGGGAAGTCGGGGTCTCCTCTGATAAACTTGGCACCTCGCAACAATTCGAGAGCTCGACCAGCACTTGGCCAAACAATCTTCATTTTTTCGAGCGCTTCCATGCATTTCATAAGGCCCATGCGAGACTGAGGGTCGGAAGGGTGGGAAGCAACTAGGCAATACATTAGTAGAGGCACTCGAACCTGAGACCTTCGACTCACGGACGGTGACGTGCATGATGCTTGCGGTGAAAACATAGTAACAAAGGAAGACGGAACAACGGTTCAAAGGATATTCATTTACATACGCGGCCACTATACAGAGATGGTCAGGTAGTTGGAGTCACTGATGATATAAAGCATACCGATAACCGCAATATGATTCGCAGCGCCCGCACAAAGTTCATAACTCTTGGCCGCAGCAGCATACGCCTCGACGTCTTCCGATTCTTCTGGGCTGGAAGGAAAAGTTGAGACGAAGTCGAGACCAAATCTCAATAACGCTTACTGTCTGTTCTTAGCATCGTACACGTGCCGAATGCTAACGGATTGTTGAAAAAAATGCTTCTCGCAAATGATTTTGTATACAACTCACAAAGGACGATGAAGTAGAATGACAGTGCACCAGTACTGCATATGCAAAGTCAGGATATGAGGGAGGGGAATCTGCTCCTCCTTTTTTCCTGGGTCATAGCGCAATTGCTTTGGGAGATCAAGGTACCACTCGTTCAGTTGACCGTCCAGAAGAACTGATTCTGGATGGCGGCTTGACACGGGGCGCACGGCGTAAATCCCGTGAGCAACCCTGCCGAGGATCGCGGCTACAAAGTAAGTCGGTCAGTAAAAAAGGAAAAAAGGAATTAAAATTTTTGACGTGCATAAAGATGCAGATGAGTTAAAACAAGAGATGTAGTGACCGGCTCGATCAGGGCGGAATGACAGTTGTTCCACTTCCTCCGGCTGTGTAAAAAAAGTGGCGTTAGAAAGACCCAGAGTGCCGGTTAAACTGACTAACGTCACTCTCGCTAGGCATCGTAGTGTCGAAGTCCCTCTCAAAAATCATTAAGGGCCGACCTAATTAATATCGCGTCAGCTTCTCGAGTCATCCAGAGTTGAAAACACCATATACCAATGTAAGCCGAGACATATTTATCCATGACGACACACCCATACCATAGCCGCTTTCGTTCGTCGAGTTCCCACTCATTAAATAGCCGGCCACCGAGGTCCGCTCTTGTCCATCCATCGGCAGCCCGATGCATTCCAAGATCTTGCGCCATACGTATGGCCATTCCAATGTAAGTCCATGCCTGAGCCATCGCGCCTATTCCAATCTCCCGATACCCCATGAGCAAGAGAGCTTGACATGTCGATGCTCGTGAACTGGTGTAGGTGCCATCCAGGATGATTTTGGCTCGGTCTAAGTAGTCGTCCCCCGCCACCCACATCAGAGTTGAGTCCGATGGTAGTGGCGTGGTAGTCTCGTCGTAGCGAGCGGCAAGCGCAAACATTGCGAGGAGAAGAAGAGTGGGGACAGGCCGGCGTTGGCGGTTAAATGGGGACAGTCCCGCTTCGTTCCCAGGCGAATTAACTGGATGGTCACTACGAGACGAATTAGCGGTGTGCTTACGCGCATGAGGCAAAGTCAGCTTACCTAGCTCGGTACGCGTCAAAAAACGTACGCTTGTGAATAATTGGAAAAGATGGATGTACGTAGTTGAAGTAGAGTTCCAGTAGATGATCTTGCACTTCACAACTAGGTAATTCTGGAGCGAATTCAGCTCCACCATGGTTAGCCCTTGAGCCCGATGGAAGTGCGGGCCAAATTCGTGCTTTGGGAAACCGCCTGTATATTATAATAAGCAATCAATGCGAGGCAAC
Organism: Laccaria amethystina LaAM-08-1; assembly: GCA_000827195.1. NCBI lineage: Eukaryota > Fungi > Basidiomycota > Agaricomycetes > Agaricales > Hydnangiaceae > Laccaria > Laccaria amethystina. The sequence goes on along the minus strand of KN838549.1, from coordinate 124,229 downwards.
ACGAAAACGAACAAACCAAATTCCACCTTCGTTTCTCCTGTCCATCCTCTCTTGATTGCCCAGGAGGTGCAAACCGCTCACCTTGCCGTGATATCTCAGCTGCTCGTCCTCATTCAAGCTTAGCTGACCAACCGCTCCAGCAAGGTCATCTTCGCTTGTGGAGCTGAGGCTATCAACGCTGGAACTTCGCCTCTCCCTAATGCTCATCGAGTCTGGATCAAAAGAATTTGTGCGAGACCCCGGATGCAGGTATGGCCGTCCGACACGCCTCGCTGAGGGAAAACCCTGATGCAAGGACACAGACGACACAGACGCGGAATTCAACCCGGCGTATGGTGCATAGTCATCGTCTCCAATTCTGCGTCTCTGGCGCCTCCCAGGAGAACGATTATCCTCGCTGGGCGTTGCAGCAGATGCAGGACTGTACGAATTGACGGACAGGCTCCCCAACGTGTTGGCAGTCGTCGGGAAAGAGGTAGATGTATCTGTTGTCGGCGTCAGACTAGAAGTAACAATTTCCAAAGCAGCGTTCCGGCGTGATGAAGGTGCCTTATTCAACATAGCAGACACACTGTCTTGCCATTCGTTCGAGGGGCTGAGAACAGCATAATTAATTAATTAGGACAATGAGCAACGTGAATTGTAGCCTTACTGCATCGAGGCCAGCTCTAGCTGGCTGTCATCGGTTTTAAACTGCCTTTGGCTCGGTGACTCTGAACTGGATGCAACATGGGTGGGCCGAGACTTTGAAGGGTCCTTCCCCGAGTTACTGCGTTTCCGACCTTTGACGCCGTACGGGGAATTATCAACGCGCGTAATAATTTCCTTGGCCAAGGGATCCTGAGAAAAGATGGGGTCAAAAAACTCGAAAACACGGGCCTCTGACTCTATGTGGATGCCCGAAAGCGGCCAGGATAGGCCGGTACGCACGAAACCCGTCACAAGAAAATTATGTACGTACCTTTGCAATGTCCTGAAGCAAGGATCGAGCGCGAGGGTCAGACGTAGCTAGCATAATTCCTAGCAATGCCTCGGTTTGGTGGAGACGCGCTTCGATTGCGTCAATGTAACCCTTGGGCGGGCCGCGCTTCCGAGAGGGTCCTAGGAAGGTACACCCTACGAATCACATTAACAAAAATTTGTTTGATCCACAAGAAAGATGTGTCAAGGGGCCGCCCAGGGAGTCCCACTCATGAGACTTACGTGTTCCAAGCATTACACAGCTCTTACAGGGTTCGTTGGGGTTGGACCTCTCACATTTACACTTGGACTTGCGACACTGGTCGCACGCTAGTGCAATCATTGTATCAGTGCAAGAGGTTCGCGAGTGTTGTAATTCGTGACGCACCTTTGCTACTTCGACGCCTGATAGTCCTCTCTTGGGCCGAGCCCGCATACGCTCCAAGTCCCGAATGCTCCAACGAAACGTCGGCAAGGTCAGAAACATTGTCGTACTCGTCGCTATATGACATTGCCGGCTGGATATAATCCACTGATTGGCTCGAGGTGTTACTGATGAGGTCGTCGTTGTGGGTTTGGTGGGTTTGTAGCAGACGATGTTGGGAAGAGCTTGTTGGCGGCCACAGTTGTGCAGACAGTAGACTATAAGGACTCCCAGATAACCCGAAACGAAACAGGGACGGTGGGAGACAGGGTGGCGGCTCGGATGGATTCCGGGATGGAGGAAGGGGAGCGTGCGACGACAACGTCGATGGGTGAAATTTAAACTGATAGCCTTGTTGCGAAGGTTCAGCAGCTGGTGCCGGAGACAAATCGGGAGAAGCCTCTGCTTCTGTCTTTACAGGAACCTGATGATGGAAGGTAAAGCTAGGATTCGTTAGGAAATACGGTGCTGAAGGAGTTGAAAACTTGGTCATGTCAATGATGGGTGCAAGGATTGGACAGAATTGAAATGAGGGTCGGGGGGAGCGGGAGGTGGAAACAAAATAAACTTACAACAGGTATTTGTCGGGCAAAATAGACTGGATACTTAGGCCGGAATAAGGGAAGGGAAGGGTTGTTGTAAGGTGCTCTTGGGAGCTAACCCTGACCGAACCCTGACTCAACCCATTCCGGCTATGTGTCAGGATCGTCAATTCCCCGTTTCGGCATGATTCCGCCATCGGTCTCCGACCACACGGGTTTTAAATTCTTAACGTCAAGGTGATCGTTGAGTGACCGTTGCCAATTTTATGCATCCGCAGTCAAAAAAAAAAAAAATTCGTCATGACGTCCTTTGAAAGGACCGGCGCTGAGAGCCCTGGGATCGTCCCTCTAATCGCAACTTTACACCACGCTAACATTCCTATGTCACAGTGACAGAGATGTCATGGTTTTTCTATTTTTCTGATCATCTTTGATTGTCTGCTTCGCACTTGACATATCTCGCACTTTGCCGCAAGTCAATTTAAACACCGCGCGTTATGAAGCTGACATGACTGATCGCGTCAATTTCGAAATCCCGAAATGAACAAGTACGAACGCCTTTGGAGAAAAATACAGCTGTTTAAAGGTGATAAGCGTCATGCGCGTGGTTATTACTAGCAACTTGAAAGGCTGTGACCCTGTGCGTATGTCCCACTTGTTGAACAGTTATAAACCCCATACCGTAACCATTCAGGTACGATATGATGTCCACCGATGACGCTAATCTATGTTGAAGACGACTCTATACTATCTGACTGGTCTTCCTGATTTCATGCCCGCCAGCCGCCGCGACCAGTTTCCTCGAACTTTTCTTGGCGCCCTCAAGCATTGCTACTCTCTCTCCCAGTGACGTCAGGAATTAAAAATAAAGATTATCAAAGCTTTATCAAGGCATTCGGAACCGTCAGCAACCGTCAGCGCCAACAGATTACCCATTCTGACCTCGATTCGGACCGTTAACCGATCCTAAATATTTGTGGCCTTCAACCTTGCTTCAACCTCGAGTCTGGCAGGAAGACGGAGATCTTGTACAGGTGTCAACTGAAATGAAATGCCAGTGCCAGGGAAAGTTGCGTGCCAAACTCGAGGTACTTCACGTTATTCGAGAACCACGATACCGTCTCGTAACGCTTCCAAGAACATTTCGAGGCACTGTCCACTGTGCGCTCGAAGTCGGAGTTTCGGAAATCTACACGAGAGGGATCGCGATGCGCACGACATATCAGAATATATGCCTATATCTGCGGAGCGCTTCAAGATGCGTCCAATGAAATAGCCACCTATTGAATTATTTCACCAAGCGCTTGGGAGTGGGAGTGGAAGACTCTAAAATATTTCTTCTCACCAGGAAGGCAGACCTCTGTGATACGGGATTTTGGGTCACATTTAGAGGTGCGTCGAGACACCGTCCCAAGCGCCTCCAGACCGTTCAGAGGAAAATATACATGAGCGACGCGAGTGCATTGAAATGTGGGGTGCAGACTTTTTTTATTATAAAAAAAGGAAATGCTGATGATTTGCGCTGTGATTGGCCTACATAAGAAGTTAATGCTAGTTAATGACACCACCGGCGGCGACTAGCGCCGCCACGAGACCCTACTCGTCTAAATCAACCCAATCGCTCAGGCACCGCCATGACCAACGTCGTGCTAAGGACAGGGGCCTGAGGCTTGATTAATGATTAATAACTGTCCTTGTGGCTTCCTTCCATTTGGTATGTTGATTGCATGTACCATATTACAATACCGTGTTCTGCTGCTACGTATGAATAAAGTATGTGACGTCGAAAAATAAAACCCGCCCAGACAGGTAAATGAGAAGCAGGTGGTGTAAATAGGATGATGAAAGGATAGTAAAACCAGCGGTGGAAGGGACGGGAAAGTCACAAGAAAAGCGGAGAGAATAGTCGAAGTACACATTGACAAAATCCATCAGCCAAGGAAATTACGGCTTGGAGTCTTCGGGCGGAGGCAGTCGGTCGGTCACTTGCACGGTGTCAATGCCCGTCAACTAGCTGAGGAACACTTAATTTCGAGGGTGGTGGAGGCAACATACTGATCCTCGGAGAAATATGACGATCGCGATCCCTCTCTCTCTCCCGATCCCGATCGGCGCCATTCGTCGGTGGTCTTCCTGACAACACAGTCGCTATATTGGGGTGGGATGATGTTGGCGGGAATGGAGTCAGCGGAGATGCAGTCCGACTGGTAATAGGATAAGGGGGTGCGGTTCCATTTTTCAAATCCGATAAAATGTGGGATCCACCAGATGGGAGACCTGTGGGGGTGGAGGTCCGTCCTGGTCCAGATAGTCCAGCGGGGGAGGGGTTGTACACAGAAGGAGGACCAGCATTAAGTTTAGAGGAAAGAGGCGACGGTGGGCGCATTTTGAGGTTGACGGGAGATCGGTTGGAAGGAGGAGGTGGCCCGTATCTAGGTGAGTGGTGGGAGCTTGAGTTGGGATAATTCGAAGACGAAGCTGAAGGACTGGGTGGTGGTAAAGGTCTATTTCGAGGTGGAGACAAGCCAACGCTATTTTGGAGGGAGGAAGACGAAACGGGAGGATGACCACGTCCAAGGTGAGCACCGGCTGAATTGGTGTAACGGTGACCTGGTGAGTGGGCAGGTCCGTCATGAGAACTTAGATATCCTGCTGGAGCAGACGATGAGGAGGACATGCGAAAAGAATTATCTTCAGACGGATTCCAGGTTGGTCGAGGAGATGATGTACCGTTCAAGTGCCCACCGGAGGGATGGGAACCATGGGAAGAACTCATGACGAACGGCGTTGCCAACGGTCGCTCACGATCTTCCGGACCAGAAGGACGTCGTGCGTGCTGTCTCCTTCCATCTCTGTAGTCGGAGGGAGGATGATGTTCGTCACCTTTTAAGTGAGATGGTATTGACTTGGATGAGGAAATATTGATAACATCTGTGTGACCCGAATGAGGCCGTCCGTCATCATAATCATGCGAGCCTAGGATAGGACCCCCAGGAGGCAAAGAAGATGATGCATGCCCTGATTGTGACTGTCCGTGGTGGTGGTGTACCACATGATGGTGGTGAGCACGGTGATGATGATGATGGGGAATCGAGGGAGGGGGATGACCTTGATGAAGATGTGGATGCCCTGACGACGGTGGTGGCTGGCGATGAAGATGCTGCTGCATATGATACTGATCACGTTGCCTCTCCAACTCCATATCGTGGGCCTCCCTATCTCTATGGTCTCTTTCCCTATGTCCACGATCACGCGGGTCGCGCTCTCGTAGTTCCCGCTCACGCTTATCTCGCTCCCTCAGAGCGCGCTCCTCATCGTCCAGCTCGTTCCTCCGGGGGTCCATCCAATCACTCTTGGGAGCTGAATGAAAGCCTCCGATCCCCATGCCAGCCCCCATCCAGTTCCCATTCTGCTTCCCGGACCCATTGGGCATCAGGTTAACAGGCGATATTGAACGGCGACCATTGTGCTGGGGAATGGGAGGATATACATTAGCTGGTCCACCTGCACTTCCTGAACCGAAGTAGGGGTGGTGCGGTAAAAGCTGGTGCCCTTGATGGGTTGACCCGTTAATAATCCCACCCATCTCATGATCATTCGGGTATGGGTTATGATTGTGTGAGTGGTTGTGGACACTAGGCTGGGGATTCGATGGGGGGTGGTGACGACCTGATGATCCATTATAGGAAGAGTAGCTGCTGTGAGGTGGCGCATTTCCTCCAGGTGAAGGACCGTGGTGCTGATATTGAACGAGTTGCGGGGGTGGTGGCAATCGATTCGCTCCTCCAAACCCACCAGGGATCTCGCCTCCATGCTGGTTGTAATCAATTGGATGCAAGGACGGGGCCATCTGAACACTCATGTTAACAGTAGAATGTCGATGAGATTCGTAAGGATGACGTCGATTTTGGTTCAGGAAGTTCAGGTCGTTGGCAATGTCGTCTGATGACAACGTAGATAGCTCGGGGTAGATGAGTTGCTTGGAGCCTGGGTGGAGGTAATCCGTTTTGTTATGACGGCGATTGTTGAAGGGGAAATTCTTGACAATTTTACGAAGAGACGGAGGAGGGAGGGTTTCCGTGGGCGGATTTGGTATCCGGCGCACTGAGATATTGAAATGAGATAAATGAGAGAAAGCAGAATCGAAACAAACAGACCAGGTTGAGGTCGCTCAACAGCTCTGCGTTCTCTCTCCAGACGCCTACGTTTCCTATTCGTCTCAGAAATCATATCGGTCTGTAGTTCATCTCTAGCAACCTGCAAGGCAGTTGGAATATGACAGCCATAATGCAGTCTTCGTAACGCACCTTCCACCAGCTCCAAGTTGCTTCCTCATCGACGCGCCTTCGTTTTGTAACATTGGTGATCTCGTAAGTGCGTTTTCTTGACGAAAGCTCGAGGCGTTTATCTCTGCGGTTTCTAAGTTCCTTCTGAAGATGTATTAGTTCAGGGTGCGAACCTAATGAAAAAAAAATCCGTTAAGTGGAAGTGTCTCGAGATATTAAGCAGAACACATACCATCCTTCACCAAGGCCTCTTCCCAAGCCAAATCCTCCATCTTCTCCACGTAAACCCGCTCTCTTAGCAAAGCAAACTTGAGTTCAATCGTCGCCAAAACATCTAGGGCCTCAGCCCTGTGAGCAGGTTGCAGATCCGACTCAATTTCGAGATCATCATCGGGTGACGGCTCTTCCACCTCAATATCTCCCGCAGAGCGATCGGGGTCGTCCTGATCCCCCTCACGCATCTCTATGTCGAGGTCTAGTGGTGGAAGGTCTTTGGCTTTCGTTTTCGAGTTGCCAGCGGCCGACTGACGGCTCTCAGCTTCTGCCTTGTCTTGAGTCTTGTCAGACGCTAGTGCTCTGCGTTTTCCCTTGCCTTTGGTGGGTTTAGAAATGGTTTCCTTGTCGTCGTCAAGCTCAGCAGACTCGGAAGCTTTGGCTGAAGGCGCAACGCAAGGGGAACGCGATGATGCTCGCGAGACAGATGCAGACGAGGTTGGGGAAGGGGAAGCAGGCTCGAGAATGTTGGAGCCAGCCATGATAGACGAAGATGCTGCAGCTACAGCGATTGGGACGATAACCTTGGGCGAAGGTAATGTGACGTCAACAGAATGGGTTGTTGTAGTTGGGGAAACAGGCTTCGGGAGCTTGGATGGAGAGGGAGCACTCGATGAGATGTGGGTTGTCGGTCTCTCGACGGTAGACTCTTTCCCATCCTCGTCCTCTGACACGGTTTCATTCCCGCTCTCAAGATCCTCTGCTGGGACAGGTTCAGCATCGGAAACCTCCTCTTCGTCGTCATCTTCATCAGCAGCAGCTTTCGTGTCGTTCTTGGGGGTAGTGTTGTCCTCATCGTCATCTTCTTCCGCTTCGCTATCGTTCCCTGTTTCAGTGTTGTTCGTGTTTTCGGTTGAAATCAAGGCAACGCGTGCAGAACGCAATTGACCTGCAGAACGCCCTGGAGGCCGACCTCGAGAAACAATGCCCCTCGCGGTATACGGAGGATCATCTTCTCCTGATCCATACTCCTCGTCGTCCTCTTCATCAACAGCAGCCGTGCCGTTGACAGCAGGCGTATCATCCGCTACATCCTCGCCCTCGTCGTCGTCATCATCGTGAGAAGAGGGTTGTCGACGAAGCTGGGGTAAAATGTGGTTACGCCTGATACCCGGCAGTCTAGATATCATATATGGTCCCATACGACGCCGTGGGCCTCGCTCACTGTCTTCATCCTCATCGTCGTCGTCCTCCTCACCTTCACACTCTTCTTCTTCCTCTTGGCGCATTTCTTCGTCTTCCTCTTCCTCCATAGCACGCGGAGGGTCAGCGGCATCTTCCTCCTCTTCCTCTTGTACAATAGTAGCAGTCTTGTTTTCCACCCAGCCCCACATCGGGGCGGGGACGATGCTGCTACGCTTCTTCCGACCTCCCCTTCGATTCGAAGGACGCTGAGGTCCCCCCTGGCGGAGACTCGTCGACTTGGAACGTGAACCCCCGGTGATGCCAGCACCCTCGTCGTCTTCCCGGTCTGGCATGACATTGGCTGTCGTGGTTCGCTTCTCGGTAGCGTCCTGCTCTTCATCCGTAAGCTCCGACAACTCCGAGTCGCTGTCGAGGCCAGTGGTGGGATGGTCAAGTGGGATGGCAGGTTTGCGTGGGGCATCGAGTGCTGGCTCGGTGGGTGGGGGGGATGGGGATGGGGAGCTGAGAGATTCAAGGGAGAGGGTAGAGCGCGGCATCGCTGTGTCCAACTACGGCGACGGCGACGGCTCTGGGGCGGATGGTGGACAGAGTGTTTTGAGGACAACAAAGCGTATCGAGAAAGGTGGTGCGTGCGCGAGAAACACAGATTAGGTTTGGTCAAATTAGGACATCGCTGCATCATTATCTTATCTTATCTCTAGAAAACATTATAATTTATATTTCCACCGTGTACATACACAGAGTCAAATTTAAAAGTCCCCCAGGTCAATCTCTATCGAGTCCAGCATAGACGCCTCAAAGCTTTTGGTGGGTACGGTTGTCTTGGCCACAGGAGGTTGTGGCGTAACCGTACCCGTCGTGCCATTCGCCAGAGGAGTTCCCGGCCTAAGAGGGGAAAAGCAACATGAAAAAATCTGACAGAGGAAAGCAGAGCCCAGGGCACGAGTGGCCAACACGACCACATAATAGAACGAAGAAAAAAGAGAGGGCACAAACCTTGATGTCGGAGTAGCAGCGTTAAACAGCCTCGGCACTGTCTTCAGCCGAGCGCTCGGGTCCTGTGGCGTAGTTGTACCCCCAGCAGCGACGAGCTTTCGTTCCCGTCGTTTTCGCTCAGATTCCGCCATCTCAGCTCTTCGCACGGCTTCCTGGTTGGCTTTGCGATTCCTCTCGTTGACCTTGGCTAAGACGTCCACAGCCTCCACTCGTGCTGGAGCGGGGAGATTCTCAGCAGCTGCAAGTTGGGTGTCAATGTCCTTCATTTCGTCATAGTCGTGTCGTCGCATCGCCAGTGTCCTCGCCTGCGTCAGGCGGGATCGCTCAAGTGTAGACATTCCCGTGGGCTTAATGTTTTGCACCTGATTCCTGCGTTGGAGCATTGCACTGATGTCACTCTGTGGTGGAATATAAGACATAGTGAGCACAGGGAGGCATCGCTCCAACAAACCTCTGTAACAGGTTGCGAAACGAGTTTTTGCAATTGAACAACTTTCTGCTCTAAATGCAATTTTGTCGGCAGCTTCACATCCTCTGCCGCATAGACTTTCACCAGTCGATCGAACTCCTTCTGTGGAAGGAGGTCACAGGCAGCATGAGCTATAAACAAAAAAAAATCTCACCTCAATGAAGGGGCCATTTGAAACCTTGTCCATGTTGAACGATCGTATTGACTTGCCGTGTTTGAGGTCAAAACCCTGGTTGACCAGCTTGTCATTAACCTTGTAAGGCTTGACAGCTTCCGCAGACAGGTCTTTCCGAAGTTTAACGAGCGCTAACGATGTCGAATGGTAATTCAGGCGCACCAGTTATCTCGCACATGCGATACACTGGCTGACCAGCCTCTTGTCCAATAAGATATCGGACCCAGGCTCCTACAATAAGAAATCAGCTATTGTAGCCCGTAAGTTGTAAGATTACGAACCACGGACGTAATCCTGGAACCATGGCGCCATACAATATTTTGCCAATATATCTCTTGACAATCTACAACTCTCAAAATGTTGCAAGGTCGACGGCGTGTTGTCAGGCTCAGCAGTCTTGCCGAGCAACCTTCGTTCTTTTTCCTCTTCTTGATCTTGCTTTGTGATCTGGCCATCTTCAGACTCTTCGTCTGAGATCTCCATATCCATGGGCGATGAAGAGCGATCCCGCTTTGGGGATGTATTCTACGATCATCGGGAGTCAATTCAGGCCATGGATCGTTAAAAAATGCACCCACTCGCTTCTTCTCATCTTTAGCCTTGCGTCGGGCCTTGAGCTCGTCAAGTTTGCGTGTCTTCTCTTTGGTTGCCCCACGCACGGTATGTTGACCTGAGAGACAATTGTTAGTAAAAGATATGGTAGAGCTAAGAGGGCCCACAAACGTTTCGCCGCCTTTGCGACGCTGTCAGTGCCGATGGCACTCCGTTGATTTAGCAGGTCGGCCAACTTCTGTTGTTCGTTGAGCCGCTGCTTCTTTTCGCTGCGTTCAGCCAGGATTTCTTCGCGCGCTGTCTCTGGCATCTCGAGGAGTCTGAGAGGAAAGCGTAAGGGAGGCATGGGTTGACCAAACAGGCGACGCTCAGCTTATAAAGGGGGCTGGGTCGTGGGTTGCGGGGCGGCAGTTAATTTACCTTTGTCTATCGGCCTCGTCCTTGTATTGTCCCTCCAAAGGGTAAGGGTCTGCGCTTCCCGCTGCATCGTCCTCACTCTCCGGTTCCTTTTCCGATTCAGAGTCCATAGGGCTAGAACGAGGCAGCGTGAATTTGGTGACAAGAAGTTGGAATGTACATACTCCGCCTTGCGTTTTTTTGATGAGGACTTTGAATGGGCTCCGCTGTGTCTTTTTCGCTTCTTCTCGGTTGCTCCAGCGAGCTCAAGAAGCTGGTCATCGATGTCGTCTTCGAATTCCGACATGATGGCTATGTAGACAAGAAATTGGTCAAAACGGTGTGTTGGGTGTGAATGTCGAATTTCACACGCCACTTCTGGTAAGTTCAACCTGCATTGTTGCCCATTCCTGGCATTCGAGTGGCTTCGGCGTGCTTCACCAGGATTCCATGCAATGCGTTCAAAAGCCACATTGCATCATTCTCACTTTCAACACAGAATTATCCCGTCATGTTTGGATGCTGCGTAGCCGGTCGTCTCCTCCAGACAGATCTCCAACAAATCGATGATACCCATGCGTACTTTCAACTCCAGTCAGCGAGTTCAATAAATCATATATGTGTCTTTCTCCTTGGCACTGGTACGTGATACTTGTCCCTTTTTTTTACTTGTCCCAATTCAAATATGCCATAGTTCCATTCCCAGATGGTTATGGCGCGACTGTGCATTTCTTCTGGCCCGGCAAAGGTTTTCAACTATTGGGAATGTGAGTATCTTTATTTTTCTTCTCCAATCCAACCTAATCCACCGTACCCCAGGCTATCCAACGAAAAACCTTCCGCAATATTTCGCCTCAAAGGCACAGGCTTCACGTCTGGTACTTCAACCATAAACGCCTTCTCCGCCTTCTCACAACAAGGTGTACAACAAAACGACGTCACCGCGACCCTTGGCCTATCAATTGAACCTCTCTCCGAAATCCAATTACAGATGCAGACTCTCCCATCCGCTCTCACCAAACCAGGTGCAGATATGATGAGGGATCCGACAGTCCTCGCTGAGCGCATCGTGAAGCACCTTTTTAACTACGTTTCAGGATTCACCGGGGGGTCTGGGATGTCTCCGGATGTTGCGGTTCCGATGAGCGTTATCGCCAAGTGGTATGAAAGCTTCATGGGCAAGATACGCGCGGGTGGTGTAGGGTTTTTGGAGAGAGGAAATTGAGGTATTTTAGGGGAATGGGGCTGGCATCATCACTTTAGCTCATTTGTATCACCATATTCATAGATCATCATGCAATCTATGCTTTCGCTCCCCTTGCCCTCACGCCGTTCCGAGGAAACGGGTTTCTTCATCTCTATAAAAACTGTCCTCACATTGTATCTTCCACGGATCCGCCTCCACCACTGACAATTGATCTTTTAGCCAGTCCATTCGGGTTATTCTTGACATTGACAAGGGGTCCAGGTATAGTGAGCGCAAGGGCACACCTAAACGTTGGCGTTCCTGGACAAACTCATATAATACATCTTCGTCATCAATGCCACGGACGGCGAGACCATCGAGCTCAGGCCAAAATGGCCGAAAGTCCGACGTTTTGAAAGACTCCACGAAAGAAAGTCCATCATAATTGGGAAGAATAAGTAACTTGATCCCTGGGAAGCAAGCGTTGGCGAGGGATACAGCCCTCAATCCCAAAATGTTGGCCTGAGTGGGTGCCATGGTGAGCGATTTCAACGCCGGAAATCGAGGAACATTGCTAGTTTCCCTCCTAAATTTGATGAGGTCGTGCCGAATAATTGGAGCGATGGTGAGTCCCTCCAAATCCGGGGCAGATATAGAAAGTAGAAGCCGAGAAACTTCTAGCATATCTCCAAAGATGCGTATGTAACGGAGGAAGGGCATGTCATAGGTGTCATGGACATCAGGCCATTCGACAATGAAATTGTCGTAGACACACAATGTGACCAAGGATCGACAGGACCGTAACATTTTGGAGAAGTCAGCGTAGAAAATCGGGTAATTTGAGACCGCCAGATGAAGCTGGGTCACAGCAGTAAGAGGAGGGCGGCAATGGCTCAAACCCAGACCTCTTAAGCGTACACTCGTCAGGTTAACGGCGTCAGCTGCAACTGCGAACGGTTGTAAAGCTATACTCATAACAAAGCCCTCCACACAGAGGTGCTGTAGCATTGGATAATGGCCTTTGCACATCGAGCCAAGGATGCTCGAAATCTCCGCCGTGGTGAATTTGTAAGAGTTTTCAGGCGTGGCTCTGACTTGGATGGAACGGCAACGTCGGTAATGGGGTTGTAAGATACCTATAAGCCTGCTAAGGGTCGTGGTAAAGGCGATATTATAGGACAATTGCAGATCGATGGGGGAGTCCTTAGATCTGCCAAGGTAGACCTGTAAACCTCCCAAATCTCGGCAAAGCGAGATATCTACGTTCGACCACAGCGTAGGTGCCCCGTAGGCGACCAGGCGCCAATAGTGCGACACCTTCCCAAGGACGAAAGGAAAGCGGCAGGCCAAGTGTTGCTCCAATGGAAAGAACATGTTTTGTGCCATTTCGAAGATGTGCACGAGGAGTTCGGGCGGTAGTTCGTTGGCAAGAGTTGCCTTCTGGCCATCCATTGAGGTCTTCAAGGCTTCGGAGTCCTTTTCAGTTTCCAGATTACTTTCGAGGGTATCAGCCATTGCGATCTAGGCAGTTGTTGAGTAAGAACGGAAATGAGAGGGAGGAGAGTTTACACAACGTGTAGCTCCCCAACCTCAACCCCTCCCCGGACACGTCACGTGATTCACTACGTAAAGCAATGTCTCCCTCAGACCATAGTTTGGCAAGATATTACCT
>KN838549.1:68584-83491 GCA_000827195.1 Laccaria amethystina LaAM-08-1 | reverse complement strand
CCTCATCCTTGATATTACAAATGCATCTCTGACTTGTTTTCCTGTTTCTCGTCCCTCGCCGCTATCTCCTGGTTGAGCCCTGCTCTCAGTTATAGTCCTAGGTGGTTGAGCCTGTAGCTCCCAGCTCCGGTTGAGCCTTGCTCCCAGTTTATTACTAACCCAGGTCCGATTAAATTTGTGATCTCACTCGCGTTCGATCCCTTCGTCGCCTAGCCTCTCGCTTTCTTCATATTCGAACTCACCTTGTCTCTACCTTTCCGACGACCCCTCATATGCCTTATTCTGATCAGAACTCGTCCTGCTATACCCATCTCTGAATTCCTTGTCCATCTGCAAGTTACCCTTCACCGTGACCCCCTCCGCACCTTCGCCGAACCCTCAGGTGCATGAGAGGCTCCCTCTTAGGATGGTTCCTCACACTAAGGGTAAGTCTGTCCCCTTGCCAATTAATGCCTTCCTGACTTCCTACCATCTCCACAGTATTGTACTTGGTGCCCTATTACTAGCAGTAGTATGTTGATGTAGTACATTGATGAATGATGTCATTGTCACAAAAGTACATAAGCCAATCAGAGGACAAATAGCCACCACCAGCCAAACATTTTCCTTACAGAGCACTTTTATTGCTCAATGTTAGTGTTAATTGAGAGATGGTGAAGAAGTGGGTCCATTCAGCTTCTTGTGCCCATGATGTTGAACTTGTTTGATGTACAGTGAGTTCATGGCATCAACTAGGCAATTGTGATTCTTGTGAGCTCAAAGTGAAGATTGGATTTGGTGGGAAGTCCAACTGGACTTCACACACAGAGAGTGCAGCCCAGTGCCTTTTGAAAAGCCAGTGGGTGGTTAGACTCAAATCTAGTCTTTAATGGTAGGAGAATGCAGTGGTTAATCCAAAATTCTGTATTTGGAATGTGTGATCAGGTAATAGGTATATAATTACACTCTGGTAGTGTATATATCTGAGGCCAGCAGATGGTTAGTTCTGTGATGATGAATGTTGGAGAAATGCAGGCTTTACAGTGCACAAGTGTTGTGGATGGGGGTATTAGGTTATTGGGATGGTGGCCTGTTCATCATTAAATTATGTCATCATTCTCTTACTAGAGGAAGTGCCGCCGGCCACGCCCGTCGAGAGAATACCCTTGCTTGTTGGCAAAGAGAGGTAATCAAATAATTCGATTATATGCTACAATAGTACACTCGTGACTGCGACACTTTCACTACCGTCCATTCTTCAAAATTCCCTCTTCTTGGATCACTTTGAAGGGGATATAATTACTAGTTCCTCCCTCGCCGTCCTTCGTTTTTTTATGGGTTTTAAGGGAAGTGCATCAACCAGAATCTTCACAGCGGTCGAGTTTGCTATTGGCATGAAGGTTATGGTAACAGAAAATATTGAGATTGACCTGGATCTAACAAATGGGGCACGAGGTGAGGTTGTTGATATTGTTCTGCACCCCGATGAACCACCAATTGGAGACGAACCTGTGGTACACCTGAAGTACATGCCAGCATACATACTCGTCAAACTCTCGCAGACAAGGGTAACCACATTAGAAGGATTAGACACCAGTGTTATACTGATTGAGCTGGCAATGACAACTTATCAAATCAAAATTCAGCAACGAGATGGAAAATTGGTACAAAAAAATGTTCACCAATGTCAATACCCTATGACAGCTGTCTACGCATTTACCAATTATCGGTCTCAAGGACAGACGATACCATATGTCATTGTTGACATTGGTTCACCACATACAGGCACTTTGAGCTTGTTCAATCTTTATGTTGCCCTCTCGCGAAGTTCTGGATGTGACTCAATCAGATTGTTGCAGGATTTCAAGGATGAACTTTTCATAGGCTCGCATGATCCAGCACTAATGGCCGAAGATGAAAGATTAGAGAACCTTGACAAAATGACACAAGAATGGTACCAACATTTGTTTCTGGGGAAGGCAATTGGACAAGAGTAATTGTAGTAGTGATAGAGAAAATAATATATTTGAGAGGATTTCTTTACAGCTTTGTGCAGTACATCAATGCTGCAAACAGACGGTGGTTTGGTTAGGAAGAGAGAAAAGAATGGCGAGTTCTGGAACCTTCCAGATGGGTCAATTGGCAAATGCTGGTTGGATGGATCTTGGTTCATTGTGGGGGGCAAAGAACCCTTGTCAAGCAAGGGAATTTAGAAATTAAATTATGTCATCATTTCCTTATTTGGAAGTAGGGGGAGGGGGGAGTCTGAGGTCCCTTATACAAATAAGCCAACATCATATACTTGACAAATATCTTGCCTACCCCTTGACATGCATGCTCATAATTTGACTTGGTACACCACCATTTGGATGAAACATATTTTCTTCATGAAGCTCACACAATGGCGACCTATTTTTGGGCTGTATACTGTGTTTGTGGGCTAAAAAGAAAAAAGAAAAAGGGAGGAGGGGGAAAGGAAGGCCCCAACCTCACAATCTCAACACATTGTGCAACCACACAAGCGAGCAACCTTCAAAACATTTCACTGAGCTGCAGGGGTGTGTCCTGTGAGTGTTTGTGAGCTGTAGGAAAGCAGGATGCTGAATACTAGGCTAGATTTGCCAGATCATCAGGGTTTGTTTCCTCCTGTTAGGTTTATTTTGTGTATATAAGCTGGATACTCAGTTAGATTATACAAAAGGTATGGTCAGATCAGATTATCTCTGATAAGGTAGGCCTTTTGCACATAAACTATTCCCAGCCTTCAAAACACATCTTCTGCAGATGTTCTGCATTTATTCCTCAACAATCCACCCTCCCACAATCATGGCATGCATTTTTGCAGTTTGAAACTTTTTGGCCTCCAGGGCAATTGACAAGGGTGCACTTGCAACATGTTTGGTGTTTTCAATGTGTTGGAGTTAGGTTTATGTGAGCAATAGTACTTTGTACTTGAGTGTATGAGAGCATTTCTGTGTGCATGTGGAAATTATCTGATGATGGTCCAGGTACCCTTGCATCAGGATGTTCCAACTGTGGGTCAATGTCCATAGGATCTTTGACAGTTTAGTTGATATTTCAGATAACTATGGTAGATACAACATACCAGTTTGAGATTGAGCATCTGGGGTAGATGAAAATCCAAGAAGGCCTTTTTCAACTCTCAAAGGTGCTTGTGTGTGTACTTGGACTTCTAGGGCCATTGTTGAATAGTGTGGGTCATGAATAAGAAGTGAAAGGGGACAACAGACATTAGCTGTAAGTGAAAGTGTCTCCTTGACATGTGAGAGTGCCTTCCACTTTGTGCAGTAGACCTTAAGTTGTTCAGTGAGCTTTAAAATAAAATTTCTTTGAGGTAATTTATCAAATGAAAGAATTTATTACATACCTTATAGTAAATTTCAGCTGTTTGGTCAGAAGTAGCATTCCAAATCTTCACTGCTTCTTACCATTTTGGTTCTCCAGAAATTGGACCAAATGAAGAGTTGCTTGTTATGAGTTGGTGAAAAAGGTGTTTTTCTGCTGTGGTTTGGTAAGACTGGCTTGCAGGTGCCTTGCATTTTGGCAAGAAACTGGTGCTTCTTGTCTTTTCCTGCAAGTGGTACATACATCGCCATGCCACTTGAGATCCTGACAGTATCAGGAATAGGAAGAATTCCAAGTACCTCTGTGGTTGGTGTGTAGAGATTAGGCAGTTTGTGTGGAGCCACAGGGAGCCACCCATGGAAAAAAGTTGATGTGTGATTCGGGCTGGTGGCTCGCTCGTGGATTCTCTGTGACTAAATGATAGCTTTCACCCATGCACAACATGAGCAGTAAGACACGCAAAGTTTGAAAAACAAAATTAATCGTTTATAACATGTCTAAATTCCTTCCCAAGAGTTTCATGAAGAAATTTGAACATAAAAGTTGACAGAAAAATTGATTGTTACACCTGCTTTGATGTTCAATTTCCATGCAGATGTTCTGAAAATATCATGGCCTAAGCTTCGAGAAGAAGAATATGTATATCATACAGCCATGCCAATGCAAAATTTTGTAATATTCATGCCATATGTGCCTCAGAAATCCAGCTGACATCTTCAATAAAAGCCATGGGCAAGCCACCAGCCCGAATCACACATCAACTTTTTGCCATGGGTGTCTCCCTGTGGCTCCACACAAACTGCCTATTGCCATTGACCCAGCTGAGGTCTTTACACTCCCCCATATGTTCCATGTGGATTCCATATGGAATGTTTTTTGACTGGTGACCCAGCCATTTTTTCAGTACTTTACAGTGCCTCACCTATTCCTGCAGGAATCCAGTCATTCCAGTGTAATTCTGGTGGAATCCTGCAGGAATCTGGTCATTCCAGTGGAATCCACAGGAATTCCACAGGAATCAAGCAGAATCAGGGATCAGACTTTCAAACCATTGCTTGTTAGTTAGATGTCATGTGACTTAATCTGCACTTATTAAACAACTCAGACCTTAATCCTAAGAATTCCTTATAATGCTTATATTTCAACAGATAAAATTAAAGTTTATTCAATAGAACTACATAATTGTATTTTACTACATTGGATATTAAAGGGAGGGGAGGGGAGGGGAGTGGTGGAAGTGATGAAGGGAGTGGTGGAGAGGGGGGGAGGAGTGTTGGAGAGGGGAAAGAGTGATGGAGGGAGAGGGAGAGGGAGTGATGGGGGGGAGGGAATGGTGGTTCTGGGCCATTGTTGTCGACCGTGGGCGCTTGTCATCCTGGGAGTGGGGCATTGTTGTTGGCCATGTGCACTCACCATTCATTGGTGAGGGGTTATTGTGTCTGTGTGTGCTTGTTGTGGTGTTGTTTGTGGGTGCTGGGTTGTTGTTTGTGGGCAGTGGGGCTTGTTCATGTGCGGTGCATGTTCATGGGTGAGGGGCTGTTGTTCATGGGCAGGTTGTTCATGGGTGCTGGGTTGTCATTTGTGGGTGTGGTGGTGACGTGTTGTGTGTTGTGTGGTCACTGTTAGCAAGATTGGGGATGAAGGTGGATGTGGTACTCACCTTCATTGATAATGTAAACAAGAATGATTGTTGTTCATCATTGGTTTCCATGTTGCTCTCAGCAACATGGCACCTGGAACCCCTCATGCTTTTGTTGTGTCCATGTGGCCAGCACTCGTTCACTTGGTGACATGGTGCTGCCACATTGTTCTTGCTGGTAGTCGTGGGCATGGGTGATGGATGTGAGTGGTGGCCATTGGTGATGGTGAGGAAATGTTGTTTAGCACATCATGGGCGGTCATGAAGGGGGGTGGTGGTGACAAGTGCGCTACCCTATTTGAGGGGTTAAGCTGGGTTGTGGGGTTGAGACAGCGACAATTGAGTCCTGACGAGTGTAACAACTTGTGTGTAGTGGATTGGTGTGAAGACCCTAGAATACAGTCTGATGTCGGACAGATAGAAAGAAGACTTGGTTATGCAAATGTCTACTATGCCTTGGATAGCCACAAGTGTAGACAATTCTGCTTCCTCAGAAAGCCATAGGAAGTATAACCAAATCTCTTCTAACAGAAGGAGGAGAAGAGGTTTGTTAACATTATCAGGAGACATGAGCGAGGACTTAGTGATGCCCTACAGATTCCTGCTGGATTCCGGTCATTCCTGCTGGATTCTGGTCATTCCTGCGGATTCCGGTGGATTCCGGAGGAATTAAATTTGGCTGAGACACCCAGCCAAATCTACCATTCCGGGGGTTACAAATTCCGGTGAAATAAATTCATTCCGGAATTGGCACTGGAATGTTCCCCGGAATGCACCGGAACAGAATGACACTGGAATCCGGTCCCCAGAGTGTTTATTCATTTGATTTATATAGATTTATATTCATTAGTATAGATGCAAGTAATATGCACAGCCTTGTCAATGTCGGCAAACACCGACGCTCGATTTGGACGACGTCAACAACAAACAACCTTCTCTCTCACCCACCACCATCATCCACGACATCGGACACGCGCCCACCGCTGCCCGTCAGCAATCGCTGCCACCACCCACCCTCATCGTCGATGACTCACAACCACCACCACCCGCCCTAAAACGACGTGCCAACGCCACGTCACCGGCCCCCAGCAACTCAATGAGCGCCTGTCAGAGGACAATCGCGCATTGGCGACGGTGTGGCACGTTGACGTATGTGTTGCATTGTCTGGGGGGGGGGGTAGGGGCGACATGAGCCTCGTCACCTCCACACCGAGTGTCCTCCTTGGTAGCCCAGGTGAGCTCACTATTTCTTTCTCCCACACCATTCTATGACATGAGATTCAGGTGCAACATCGTGGACAGCGATGTGGCAACCGAACGAGGAACGACGAACATCGTTCCTCGTTGTATTGTATCTTATTGCCCATCAGTGAGTACTCCCCTGTCCTAGACCACATTCGATGGATAACAACGACAGGCGGCGACGGCACAACCAACCAACGAGGGCCACCACCCAACAACGATGCCCACCACGCACCAACGTCGATGATTGCCCACCACGAACGACGGAGGACGAGCACCCACCCCCTCGTCACCACCACCATCCTCAAAGGATGACGAGCGCCCACCCCATCGAACGATAACGGCCGCCCCCAGCGCCACTCTCAATGAATGATGAACGGCAAGCGCCCACCCCCTCGGACGATGACGGGACGATGGCCCAACATCACCATCGGTGACGAGGCCACTACCCACCACCGGTTACGAGCACACCATTGCCACGACTCCCCCCTTCCTGTCCCCTGTCCTCCCCCCCTTCCTGTCACCTGTCCTTCCCCTCTCCCTGTCCCCCCTCCCTCCCATTCCTCCCCCCTCCCTGTCCCCTGTTCCTCCCCCTCCCACCCTCTTATTAACAGTAAAGCAAGTATACTAAATTTTAAGTAGTTATTACATGAATGTAATTATATATGTTTATTGTCCCTCTCTCTCTCCCTCTTATTAAAAATACAGTTAGTATAATAAATTATAAGTTGTTATTACCTAAATGTAATTTTATATGTTTATACCTGAATGTCAGAAAAACTTCATTGAATTATCAGCAGGAGTCATAAGTTGCTTTAGGAAAAAAATGAATAGGATGATTCAAATAGTGACATATTGCTATCAGAAAAAAGAAGTTTATCCTATGTATATGTATCTCAAAATATGACACTATAAAGGCTCAAAAAAATCTGAATTCCAGTCCTATTCCTGCAGGAATGCATCAATTCCTCTGGAATCCAGCAGAATCCGGTTCCATTCTGGTGGCATCCGGTGGAATTGAAGCATTCCTGCAGGAATCTGTAGGGCATCAAAAAGTACTGGACATGAGCTCCCAAGTTATTCTGAATAAAACTGACACTGACCTTTGTCTCCTAGACAATTCTTCTAATGAGACTTAAGTTGAGTTGTGAGTACAATGCTCAATCGTCAAGTTGGTAAAAGAGTTGATAGAAGTAAGAAGTAAGTCTTTACACGTGCATACAGAGGGACTATTTTTTTTTTTCTTGTCAAATTTAAGTCCATTGGGGCAAAGCCCCATGTCAGACCTTACAACTCTGTAACGGAGTGACTATACTGATGTGACTATGTGACTATTTGTGACTGAAGGTGACCATCTCTGGAAGAGATGCATGAAGAATAGACAGATATTGAATAGGGAATACACAGGAGACACAAGGGGCAAATAGCTTTTGTCGCCAGGTAAAGAGGTGATAAACAGCAAATAACTATGTTAAATATTTTATTCCACATTTGCAGCAGAAATGATCAGTTAAATAAAATTAATACTTTCCTGCTTGTGATCTTTGTTGAAATGAGTGATAAAAAGAAAATGTTGTTGCTGAAGTAGGAAGATAAAGATCAACCCTGATTTGCCATGGCAAAAATGATGAGGCAACAATTTAATGTCATCGAAAGCTCGTTCTGCATGAGGAAACAGGAACAAAGAATTAAATAATTGCTGGGGAATTAGACAATCCTATGCAGGCCAGCTCATCTAATTTCTTGCCAACTAATTAAATTCTTTGTTCATGTTTCTTTGTATCAGAATGAGCTGTCAATGACATTAAATAGTTGCCTCATCATTATTGCCGCGGCAAATCAGGGTTGATCTTTATCTTCCTACTTCGGCAACAACATTTTCTTTTTATCACTCATTTCAACAAAGATCACAAGCAGGAAAGTATTAATTTTATTTAACTGATCATTTCTGCTGCAAATGTGGAATAAAATATTTAACATAGTTATTTGCTGTTTATCACCTATTTACCTGGCGATGAAAGCTATTTGCCTCTTGTGAGAGGGATACTGACCCCTCACAACGAGCATGGTTGGTGGGTGGGAAGAAGAGAGTGGCCATGTTTGGTTGCCAAATAAACATCATTTGTACAAATAAATAAACTATGAGTAACAAATAAACAAACAGAATTCGAACAAAATTCCACTGGAATTCCGTTCCTGCCCATTCCGGGGAATGCCATTCCCAGGACCATTTGATCAAATTCCACTGGAATTCCGTTCCTGCCCATTCTGGGGAATGCCATTCCCAGGACCATTTGATCAAATTCCACTGGAATGACTGGATTCCTGCAGGAATAGGGGGGGGCACTGCTAAGACCTCTGTTGGGTCTCAACACTCCAATACAGAGAAGATGTGGTTTGGTTGTATTTGAAAAAGGCTTCCAGGTAGATACACAGTTGGTACAACAAAGTAGGAGAATCATCCAGTCCATGCACAACTTTCTAGGTCTGTATGCTTCCAGCTTTCCACTTGGGCCATCTCCATCTGGTGATGAGAGTGTGAATCATCCCACTGTGTCTTTTTGTGAAAATTGTGCTTCCCTTGTGTTTTGTGTACTCTCCTTGTTGTGATCTTGTGTGTGGTGTGTCAGCTCCCTGGTGAATATAATACAACTCAGTGGCCCTTGGGTTATCCAGGAGAAACATAAAGCAACCTACAGCAGAGGCCCCGATGGTAGGTTCCAGCCAGCCATCACATTTGCATCAACAACCTTGGGGACATCTACTCCATTGTTCACCTTACCTTCACTGTCATCATCACCCTCATCATTACCCTGGGCTTTTTTAATTCCTGCCCTGCATTTGCCCTGGAATTTTTTCATTCCTGCTTCCACATTTTTCATTCCTTGCCCTGGGTTTTTTCATTCCCCTTGGGGGGGGGGGATTTCATTCCTTACCCTGTGCATTTTTTTATTTTCCCTGGGGGGTATTTATTTCATTTTGCTAAAAATAGCTAGAAAATCAGAGAAAAAATAGGAAAGGTGTATAGGATGTCAGGTATTGCTTTAGGGTATATCCAAAAAAGGTAATATCATACTTCAAACGGATTCTGGAAGCTATGTTGCAGGGCTACAACTTTCATTTTTTGACCATTTTAGGAAGTTGGTCATGTGACCCCCAAATGGACCCTGACATGTACCATCATTCTTATCTTGGTTTATTCCACTTTTTAGACATCCCCAATGATATTACCTTTTTTGGATATACCCTGAAAGCAATACCTGACATCCTATACATCATTCTTATTTTTTCTCTGATTTTCTGGCTATTTTTAGCACAATGAAATAAATACACCCCCCAGGGGATATAGAAAATTCACAGGGTAAGGAATGAAATACCCCCCTCCTCAAGGGAATGAAAAAAGCCCAGGATAAGGAATGAAATACCACCCCCAAGGGGAATGAAAAAAACCCAGGCCAAGGGATGAAAGACATGTAGGGCAGGAATGAAAAATGCCCAGGGTAAGGAATGAAATGCCCCCAAGGGGAATGAAAAACGTGCAGGGTAAGGAATGAAAAAAGCCCAGGGCAAGGAATGAAAGTATGGAGGGCAGGAATGACAAAATTCCAGGGCAAGGAATGAAATGCCCCCCAAGGGGAATGAAAAATGCTAAGAGCAATGAATGAAATACCCCCCAAGGAGAATTAAAAAACCCTGGGGCAAAGAGTGAAAATGTGGAGGGCAGGAATAAAAGAACCTCAGGGTAAGGAATGAAATGCCCACCAAGGGATATGAAAAATGGACCCGGCAAGGTATGAAATATCCCCCAAGAGAATGAAAAATGAGAAGGGTAAGGAATGAAATACACCCTGAAGCAGAAATGAAATGCCTAGGCATTTTTCATATCATATTTCACTTGGGGGGATTGAAAAAAGTGTGCAGGCGACTGCCCATGTTTTATGATAAAAGTGGCAGGTACTAGTGAGCATACCAATTGGACATCACAGTGTGGAGCTGTAGCAACTATGGGTGGGCTGCACATGAGCCGAGGCCATACCCTCTAACACCAGGCATCAGCCCAGTGGCAAGTGGGGAGTGTTTCAGCTGTGGGTACATGGGGCATACAGCATGCACATTGACCATGAGGATACCAGAAGCAGAGAGGGCTTGGCGTCAGCAGGCCAGCTTGATCAGGGCAGGTGCAAACACAGCATCCAGAGCGAACAACCCCAACGTCAACCTGGTCATTGACAACAACATGTTTGTTTCAAGGGAGGATTATGATGCAGTGGTCATAGCAAGATATATTGCACAGCAGAGCCAGGGAAACAAGGAAGGGCCATCTGGAAACTGAGTATTGAATAGATGGTCCAACTTTAGGGTGGAAAAATCAGAGCATATGTCCTCATGTGCAGACAGGTAGGGCACCAGGACCCATCAGAACCTGCAGACTCATTGCTTCAACATACCATGTCCATTGTACAGAGGGGGGAGGTTGAATCAGACATCATTGACTTGTACGTAGTTTGAATTGAGTCAGAGGAAGAACATAGAGAAAACACAACACCATTCATTCATCAGCTGAAACTACATGGGCCAAAAGGGGAGGAAGTATGTGTATGGGCCCAATTCAACAATGGAGTGATGGCAGATGCAATGTCCATGGAAACATATGAATGTGCAAGACACAGGCTCTCACTGCTTGAACAGTCTACATATTATCTGAGGAGGGCAAATGGGAAGATGGTGACCCCTTTAGGATGTTGGAAGGGAATGGTGGAGTTATAGAATGCTAGGGTGGAAGGGTCATTTGAAGTGTTTGACAGTGGCAGTGGATGGAGCTTCCTGTTCAGAAAAAGGCTGATGACTACCTTAGCAGCCATGCATGATTACACTGTGGACCAGGTTTTCATCCCACAACACCAGGTCACTATGAAGAACCAATATGAAATCAGAGAGTGATCACTAGGTAGGACACACTACGAAAATGAAAGACGCAAAGACGAAAAGGTGGACTAGGCACAGTCCCCCATGAGGGGAGTATTACATGATCACTGTCTCACAGAGCTTCATCTCATTGACATGTCTATACCAGCCACAACAAAACAATGGATAAATAGTGACCATGGAGGGTGTGAAGGCATATGACAAAAGGCAGGAGGCATCACTGGGGGATGAGGCAGCATCCCCCTCAAGGGAAGTGCCAATCAGAGCAACTACAGACACATCTAACAACTGACAAACCAGAAAGTTACAGAACATCAGTGGAGGAGGTAGATGATGAAAATGCCCCAGATTGTGGTGAAGAGATAATGGGGGAGGAAACTACAGAGACAAACAAAACAAACACAGCATGGGCAGAGTAACAAGGATGGACAAGCAGCAGCAGAAGAAGCCATCAAGAAGTGTTAGCCAATGAAGGAGCATGGATAGTGTTCGCAGGTCCAGTCTACAGGACTGAAAATATACATAGGACTGAACTGGACTGAACCACAGTCCAGTCTTTTTCCAGTTGCAGTTGCCCACATTTGGGATCAGTTGCAGTTGCCGGTTGCCATGTTTTATAAATATGTAAAAATAGGAAAAGACTGGTTTAGACTGGTTGCAACCGGTCTTTCATCCTGTCACATGTTTGACCTCACTAACACACATTTTACTTAATTTTCGGTCCCTGAATCATCAAAAACGGTCAAGAAATGGTTGAGATATGGCCAAAAACATTTTTTGTACATGTATTTTGTTGTAAATTTACCTGACCCTATAATTATTTTATGTACAGCTATATGACATCATAAAAATATTAACAACACAGATAATCATTCGTACCATGTGATGTTATTTATTTAACGTCCAAAATGAGTTGCACCTACAAACTGCAAATTACTAACTACAAATGTAATTTGCATGTATGTCCTTTCCGTTTTTGGCATATCTCAGTCAAATCTTAACGGAATTGCTCAAACTTTTAATCAGTCTACAGAGAATTAAAATATCTATCTATGTATGCAATGTAAATGAGGTAATATTTAAAATATTTGGTACAGTAAATTTTACAATAAAAGACTGGTTGCAACCAGTCTAGACCGCTTTTTTTTGCGTTGTGGACCGATTAGGACCGGTCCGAGGCGGTCCGGTTACGGTCCCTTGATATCTGGATCGGTTTATACCGGTTGCGGTTGCCAGTTGCCTCGTTTCAAGGCAAAAAACCGAACCAGACTGGACTTTACAACACTAAGCACGGAGAGTGCAGAGAGTATGGAAGGGGCCCTCACAAAGGTGTCACTACAGCTGGAAGACTAGTCTGTTGATGATGGAGGGGCTGCTGCTGACAAGTTCCCAGAAATGATGAACAAGCTTTGTTTGATTTTCAGAAGGGTTTGTGAGTGCAGGTTGTCACTATCTGCAAGTAAGTCAGAGTTCTTCATGACAACAGCCATGTTCGCTGGCGCAACTGTAGGTCCCAAAGGAATACAGCCTGACCTCAGCAAGCTCAGTGCTATTGTCAATTGGAGAACACCAGAGAGCACACTCAACTTTGCATCATTCCTCAAACTCACAGGATGGTTCGGAGGTCTTATCAAAGACTACACTAAGGTTGAGAAGCTGCTAAGAGATCTGATCAGGGAAGTGGACCTTCCAGATAAATACTCAAAAACTGTCTACCATTGTATCATGACTAACCACTGAGAAGCTCGTTACACATGGGAGAGCGGATAGTGTGACATGTGAATGCTGAATTGATGTGTGAACTCCAAACAACTCACAAACACCTTAAACACACTATCACTCACAGTACATACACAAATGCTTGGGGTTCGGGGTCTCAAGGTATTAGGAAATACCCAAATGTTTTGTCTAGTAGAATTTTACTTTATTGACTGTCTTATGAATTTTTGTTGTATAAAATCGCAAATCTTGGCCCTAAGGCTTTGAAAACAACTTAGTAAATTGGGTGTGATTTTATAATGTTTTGATAGCAGTGCTATAATGGACTTATGAATCTGTCTACCTTGTCTTGACTTGCTTTTCTGACTTTCAACAGGTTTTCTTAATATTTCCACAAAACAACAGACTTATGACTCCTGATTTCATATAGCTCCCTTGGGCTTCTACAATACCAATATGATCCAATTAATATCCTTACAAGTTCACTGCCTTGCCAAGAAACCTTGTTTTAAATTCCTTAAGCTTATCAAATCCAAAGTATAATGAATCCCAACCACACTGGCTTTGTTCACTTAAAATTTTATCTTTTATCACAAAGAAAGCTTCTTAAAATTGATTAAAACCTGAGTCTCTACTCAGAGTACAACTATCTGGTCAACATGGGATGATTCCTTGCGTTTAGACCTGCTCACACACTCCTTAAATATGAAAATACCTTATCTGTCCTTTTACCTGTGTTTTTCTATGGTAATACTTCAATAACCAGGTAGCTCCTATATTTTACTAGTGTCTGGTATTTATTTTGTAGTCATTGGGTGACTTCCCAGAAGGCCAACTTGAATTTTTAAACCTAGATTTCTGACATGTAGGGTCCTTTGCTGAAATGCCGCTCAATTTCAGGTCCCAGATCCATCAAGGCGGCCTTTTCAAGTGCTTTCTAAACTTTTCTAAAGGGGACATCTGGAAGAGGGGTCGGTACCCCCTCTCCAAATTCTAAATCTTCTCTGATGTCCAAATAAGGTGTGTTGTTGCTGCTTTCGCTTCTCGGACCCAATAAACCTGTTCGGTCAACACAGCCACCACGGTATGCTTGCCCCTCCATCCCTCCCTCCCACCTTGTCCTTTCACGATGGTGAATATGTCATGCATTGGCCATCGGATTGCAGTATCAGGTAATGCACACAGTGTTTCGAGGCAGATTTGGAGGCCAAACATAATGTACCGGGATACTGTGGTGGGCACGAGAGCGAAAATTTGTTGCAGGGATATTTCGAGCATTGCATGCAGCTGCCTGGTCCATGGTCTGAAAGATGTTGAGGCAAGGATCTTTATTTCAATCCATCACTAATTTACAGGTGCACTGAGTGGCTGAATCCGGATTCAAGCTGGATGCGCTCTTTTTTGCACCAAAGTTCCTTATGGTTTAGAAAAAAGCTAAGTTTCTCATTGACAGGGTACCTTTCAAACTCCAACACATAAGGTTTAAAGAGGAAAATTCAAGTTAGCGTTCTGGGAAGTCACCCATTCTCGAAGGACACTACAGATTTTGTAGTGTATCCACTATAATTCTTTGAACACATCAGTTTTGATATGTATGCGGAAATAGCCAAAATGCTATTTTTATCTCTCTTTGATCTCATGTGTTTTCTTTCTCTATTGTTTAGGTTACTATGTTGGCATATTGCATCATAGTGTTGATAGGAGGTCTTTACCATCCCCCATGAGTTCCGGCAGAATCCGCCAGATTCCGAGTGGAATGTCAGAGTCCGCCGGATTCCGCCGGAATTCAGTTGGCTGGAGCCTCAGCCATTCCGGTTTCCAATTCCATGGACATTCCAATGGAATCCGCCGGAATCTGGCAGAATGGAATCCGGGAGCCTCCCGGAACGGTTTCCGTTGGAATCCATTGGAATTCCAACTGGATTCCATGGAATTCCAACAGAATATACATTCCACTTAAATTCCAAGGGATTCCGTCAGAATTCCAAAGGAATGCAGTGATTGCACCTGTTATTTTAATTTAAAAAATAATGGCA
>KN838549.1:42689-53858 GCA_000827195.1 Laccaria amethystina LaAM-08-1 | reverse complement strand
CTCTTACAAATTGGTGGAATGACAGGTAATTACAGGTTCTATTATGTTATATACCCCATTTAATTTTCAGAGTAATTATAGTTGAGATACAAATGGTTTATATTGGTAGAATGAATTTTACCGAAAAAAACCGGTTTGAATCGGTTTGAATCGGTCCCATGGACCGAAATAGACCGGTCCTAGGTGGTCCGGTTTGGTCTCTGCAATATTTGGGTCGGTCCTAGACCGGTTGCGGTCCACGGTTGCCCGTTTTGGGGGCAAAAAACCGGACTGAACTGAACTTGCGAACACTAATAGCCAGTCTTAACTATAACTCTTTGAAGGGCACAAAGGCTGAATGATGTAGATATGTTTGGCTAACGTCAACTCCTCTGAAACATTGAACTATATGCCCTTGCACCCACAAACACTACAAACTTTTGTAATGAAAAAGGTGGACACTGATGTAACACTTTTCCCAATTGAGAAGGTATCCTAATTAGGAAATAATGTGAACATCATTGTGCATGATGATGATGTAGCCTAAACAACAAACAATAGTATCAACAGAGCATGGGAAACATGTTCCTGACCTAAGTGTGAAATGTTTCTGACATTATGTGCAGCTAGTCTCGACACCAGCCATCACGGTGTGTAGATATATGTGGTTTGTAATAGTTACCGTAACGTCTGGAAAGATTTCACCATGATTGAACACAGAAGATTTTCGGGCTCCGCTGATTTCTATAATGGGAAGAATGTCCAATGTGACCAATGTGTGCTTCACTCAACACGTTATCGCCTCTCAATGAGCCCTCGAAAAAGACTTTGATCACACGAGAATGACGAGAATATCCCACCAATGACTCCCAAAAATGCAAAATCAGTTAAGTGTATCAACTGCTCTGCTCCTAAGAAGCCTCATTTGTCCGCCAAAAATGGGTGCCATTTCACTCCACAGGACATCCAAAACATGCGGGAATCATATGCCCAGCAAGCTCCGATAAGGGTTGTGAAGGAAACGGAGGAGAAAGCTGCTGCTGCTGCATGAGGGGCTGAAGTAGAGGCTGGATGAGTGACAGACTGAGTTGAACAGGCATGGAGTCTCCTATGCCCTCTTTTCCCCTCCATGCACGACTTCTTACATGAACTACTCACTACACATCATCCTGTCTGATCGTCTCAAGTGTCAAACCTACTTACCTTTCATGGACATGACCTCTTGAATCTCATATGCGACCAACAGCCTTCCATTGCAAATGATTGGGCTATCAGTACAGCAAGGCAGCTTGTGTCATCAAAGTGCGACACTCTGTCCCAGCATTTCAAGCCTGCCCCAGGGACGCCAGTCTCTGAGATCTTACACAGATTCTCCTTGCGAGAGGTTCTCTCTGATGCTCAGACTCTCGCACCCACACTCTTCCAAATACTTCAACAGGCTGGTGGAATGCTATCCACATCACAAGATAAGCCATCTCGCAAACACCCAGATCTTGTAAGTTTAACACTTCGCTTTTACCCTCTTTCTCAAAAACATATCAATCAGGTTCTTGCCACCACACTATGTATGCTTGAAAAAGCATGGAATGATCACACAAGTGACTTTCCAACAACTATGTGCATGTATTTTCTTGCATGCGGCACCTCTCGCTCAGTTTTCGATGTTCTCAACCATGCAGGGGTTACTCTCTCTCATACACTCAGGCCATCACAAAGATCAAACAGCTTGGAGGAGAGTGCCTCATGATGATGCGAGAGATTGCTCGGTCACGAGCGTTCATGGTCATCTGGGATAATCTTAACATTGCCTTCAAGGTTAGTGAGCAGTGTCACGACTCCAAGGATCACTTTGATAATGGAACTACCACGACTCTCCTTCCACTATACAACATCGAATTTGGTGGACTTCCACTTGAACTTTTACCGTCCTGTGACTGTCAAATTCCCGTCCTTAAGTTTGGGGCCAAAGATCTTCTCCCAACCAGCGAGGAAGTTCGGCGCGTTGAGGCCGGACAACTTTGGCATATCCAAGACATTCTATACAAAGCTTTCCCATCTCGACTAAGATCCCGTCCTTATTCCATCATCTAACTACCTGCTTTGAAGATCATCTATTCTGCACGAGGTTCCAATCACAGCTGGGAGTGGCTTGCAATGGTTTCAGTTTCTATTTTTGCTCTTCACGATGTGATCCGACATGTGCAGTCAGAGTACAAAACCCCATTCAACCGTACCTCCCACACGAGCCTGTCAACCGAGGCTGACCTGAAGATTCTTCATGATCACCTCAAAGATCTGAAACTCCAAACTTATACACCAGAACACAGGAACAACCAATATGCTTCTGAAGTTCATGACATTCTCACCATGGCGGGGAGTACGCAAACAAACCCAGCGCTTTCAAAAATTTTACTTACACAAGACGGAAAGCAACAAATCTTGGCAGACCTAAAGGCTCCCCTCTGACTGATCACCTAACACAGGAAGATTTGGAACATGCAGACTTTGACTTAGGATGTAACACTTCTGACTCTTAGCTTGATCAGGATATGGCCTTTGATGAGTTCCCCTTTTTTTTTGATGACGACAAATACCCTCCTGGAACTAACATTGGAGATTATATTTGTATGACACGTGAGATTCTTGAAGAATTATCACATTTTGAGAAGTAAAGTAGGTGTTTCAAGTTGCTATATCGTTATAAACCTAACTTTTCTCAAGTTTTATTGTTTATGTTCTACCTCTAGCTGAACATTGACCCTGGCATGAACCGCGCCCTTGACCACCACACCCAGTACCTTGCCCTCTGGTTGAAGATGAAGCATAAAAGCTTTCAGGGGTGATCATATCAAAAGAAGCTGTTGATGCTCTCTGCCGTTGTTCCTCCTCTGCAGCCTCTGCTACACCCTGATAGATCAAGGAAAGCTGGTCCATGAGTAGCCTTCTCCACTCATTTGGTTCATCTGTATCTTCTTGATGACCAACAGCCCATTGCACATGCTGACGTAGTTGAGCATAGGTTTCTAGGTGCTCGCCACATGTGGCAATCTTCTCAACAACATCATCACCAAGGATCATTTGTCCTGACAGACTTGAAATTCCTGGGTAAAATTTGTCCAGGAGGTCAGTTTCTCGCCATTCAACCAATCCATCACGAATCTTTGTGACCTGTTTCTTTTTTCCACGCTTCAAACCAGGTACTCATGTAAGCTTGATCTTCTCAACCTCAAATAAATGTGGCTCACAGTTGTCACAACACTGTGTATTTGGAAGGGGGTGGTAAGATGTCGTTGTTGGGAACTGGAGAAGGACTATGAAAGTGTGAGAAGGTGAGACAATGAACCATGCTCTGGAAATAAGACTACTCACTTTTATTTTGGTTTTCAAAGAAAGCATCCCACACTTTATAACAGCTTTTTGTACAAATGAACGTGGACAGAAATTTGGCCTACTGTGAGTTGGTGTCGTTCGAAAATTTCTTCTTCCTCTTCTTCTTACTACCAGTAGCGACAGGCTCATCTTCTGGGTCGGACTCCTCTCCAACCTCAACGGTCGGAACACAGATACCTTCGTCACCTACAACTTCAGCTAACAATCCTGTTGGAAGATCAGCATTGGCCAACAAGTCGTCTACATCATCACTCCTATTTTCTGCCTCAGATTGTCCATTGACAACAATTTCATTAAGGCCAGCTTGTATGTCATCCTCTGTTGTTCCCTTCTTGAGTACAGTTGATGAGACAATCAGGATTGCTTCCCCTAATATCCGACAGTCCCCCGCAGCATGGCCAGCATGCTGAACAAGGGCACAAAATGAAGGAGGAAGTCCCCACAACTAGTGTTTTAAAGTCCAGTCCGGTTCGGTTTTTTTACCTCGAAACGAAGCAACTGGCAACCGCAACTGGTCTATATTTATCCAGATATTAAGGGACCGTAACCGGACCGCTTCGGACCGGTCCTAATCGGTCCACAACAAAAAAGAAATTGGTCTAGACCAGTTGCAACCAGTTTTTTATTGTAAAATTTACCGTACCAAATAACGTAAATATTACCTCACGTACATTACATACATAGGTAGATATTTTAATTCTCTGTAGACTGATCAAAAATTTAAGCAATTCCGTGAAGATTTGACTGAGATATGGCGAAAACGGAAAGGACATACATTCAAATTGCATCTGTAGTAGGTAATTTGCAGTTTGTAGGTGCAACTCATTTTGGATGTTAAATAAATAACACCACATGGTACAAATGGTGATCTGTTTTGTTGTTATTTTTATGATGTCATATAACTGTACATAAAATAATTATAAGTCAGGTAAATTTACAACAAAGTACATGTACAAAAAATATTTTTGGCTATATCTTAACCAATTCTTGATCGTTTTTGATGATTCAGGGACCGAAAATTGTAAGTAAGTAAGGTCCAACACGTGACGGGACGAAAGACCGGTTGAAACCGGTCTAAACCGGTCTTTTTCGGTTTTCAAATATTTCCGAAACATGGCAACTGGCAACTGCAACTGATCCCAAATGTGGGCAACTGCAACTGGAAAAAGACTGGGCTGTGGTTCAGTCCAGTTTAGTCCTATGTATATTTTCAGTCCCGTAGACTGGACTTGCGAACACTACCCACAACACAACGCGAATGATGTTGCGCATATCACAACCCTTCAACAAAGGTCAGAAACATATTAATTTGAGGCTTGCATGATTAACGCACCATTCCTACTGCATCCATGCAGAGTAGAATAGATATTTCCCCCTTTCGAAGTCTCTCTTCAATCTCACGCTTCCTCTTTGTTCCAACTTTGGCATGATAAAATGCTATACAATTCCATGGAATTCCACTATCCTCAGCCCAATCCCATAAGTGATCTGTTGCATCTTCAGTGGTGACCCGCTGATTACAATAGACAAGTGTTATTGGAATATCATTCGTCTCTTTTGTGTCCTTCAGAATGAGAAAACATAAGTCGCCTTTCAATTCTTCTGAATGCTGCATCACTCTGACTGACAGTGCAACATTAGGCTGGGCATTCAACATGCTCACTTTCTGGACTGAGGTTGAGAGTCTTAACTTCCATTTGATGTCGTGTAAGATATGTTCCGGGAGTGTGGCTGATGCAACAAAAAATGGAACATTGCTTGGAAATCATCCTTGCAAGACTCCCAAGCCTGCATAGTCTGACCGGAAGCTCCCTCCCCATAAGCTGATACAGTGAGCCTCATCAATGCACACTGCTTGCAACTGCTGATGGAATTTCTTTTTTGACAGAACTTCTTTTCGGAAGGATTCTGACACCACTAGTGTTTGCAGGTTGGGTTGCATAGACTGGAAAAAAACTCGAAACTGGACCAGACACAACTGAAGAAAACCGGACCATCAGTTGTGGTTGCTTCATTTTCGGAGTTTCACCAGTTGCCAGTTGCCTCACTTTCAAATTTTTCAAAAACAGCAAAAGACCGGTCACAACCGGTTGCGACTGGTCTTTTAACTGTATATAATAATGCTATATGTACAGTTACAACTATGTAGATAAGACTAATTTACTACTAATTATAACTAAGTAATAATTATAGTGGGACAAGTGGGCAATGGAAAGAGTCATTTGTGGGGTGTTTATATACCCTGGAGAAATGCACGGACCATGTGGTCATGTTTGTGCAAGGAGTGGCACAAATTTCATTCTCACAACGGCCCAACATCAACAATCAGCACTTCCACCAATTCCATTCACCACCACAACACAGCAAGACGATGAGCGCACACCGCATCAACACAATGCAATGGGGATGGCTATTGTCTGTGAAAACCAAGGTGAGTCAGTACAATGCCTCCCCCCATTTGCCTACTTACATACAACCCAGGTGCCACACTGCTGAAAGCGACGTGGCAACTAAACAACGAATGACGATCATTCGTCATCATCGGAGTGATACAACACCACGACAGAGCATTGACGCGACGACAGCACAGTGACGATGTGGCACATTGACGGTACCCTCCGGGCGTGCCACAACGTCACTAGCAATGCACGTGATTGTTCATTGTCATCGAACTCGATGTGACACAACGCGACGATGGCACAGTGACGACGTGGCACGTCGACAGTACCCTCCGGACATCCCACAATGTCACTAGCAACACATGCCATCTGCAGCAGCAATGACAGCCACTCACTCACACCCTCAACACACCCACACCCAATGCACCTGTGCCCAAACGATGCACATCATTGTAACTCGTGCCCTCAACACACCCGCACACACTTGCACCCTCGGACACCCACTTGCACCCATGATACACCCGCGCTCGACGTACCCACACCCAAACGATGCTCATCGTCATTTGGGGCTCAGGTAAATTATTTTTCTTTTCCATCCATAAATAGCTTGTAAGTAGTAGTATGATACGAGCTATTTATTGTCGAAATAGTGGTTGAGACTGGTCTTTTGGTGCAACCAAACCGAATAGGACCGGTCCTATTCAGTTTGGTTGCAGTCCTCGAAATATGGGCAACGGTTTGGACCAGTTGCGGTCCATGGTTGCCCATTTCGGGCTCAAAAAACTGGACTTAACTGGACTTTTAAACACTAGACACCACTATCTCTGGTGAGACGATGACTTGACGAAATTTCTCATTGACAATATCTTCATAAAATTTCTGAGGTCCAACGTGAGACATAGTCTCTGTGCAGACCATGACGGTTGACAACTCAGCACCCTCAGACTGCACACATTTGTTTGTTGTACGAAATTGTCAAATTTACTCTCACCTGATCCACCATAAGAGCTGTGAGTGGTGATACTGTAAGGTTTATATCTTTCTCATCCAGAAGGAGTGGAAGAGAAAAACACAAAGTCTTCCCACTTCCTGTTCCAACATCAACAATGACATCTTCCCTGCAAAGAATTGCAGTTGTGATATCAAGTTGCCACTTAAAAGGCTGCTTGCCGTAAACTTGGCTGGCTTTTCCTGCCAGCACATTCAGGTCAACTTCTTCTGGCTTGTATTTTCGGACTGTCAAGAGGTCTGGCATGCAGGACGAGAGAGATGTGATTCATTACTGTTTCAGTTCAATATCAATTCAGTTGGAGTTGATAAAAGGTGGTTTTTGTCAGTAGAAAAATATTTCCTCTTTTCCAATTTGCATTTTTCAATACAAAAAATCATTTTGAGGGACTTTCGTGAAATTTACTGTGCAGAATAATGGAGTGCACAAGAAGGTGTGCAGGGAGTACTACTATATATAGGTAATGTCAGAGCTTAAAAAAGCTCCAAACTAAATCATGATGAAGTCCTACCAGTCACCATAGGTGTAATTACGGCCTTCCTGCTTTCCCAAATAAGATACTCCCCCCTCCCTCAGATTTCACATTGCAAATTACTCCAAGGCGACAGGTTTTGAGTCTAATTTGCAGCAGAAAAAAATGTAATGCTTTTCCCAATTAGGAAACAATGCGAGCATCATCATGCACAATGACAATGTGATGTAAACAACAAACAATGGTATCAACAGAGTGTGGGAAACATGTTCCCAAGCTATGTATGCAATGTTCCTGACAATATGTGCAGCAAAAAAAAAATGTAACGCTTTTCCCAATTAGGGAGTTTATTAATGAAAAAAGCGGACACTACAACTTTTCTCATGAAAAAAGCAGATACTACAATGAAAAAAGCAAACACTACAAAAATTTTAGTCTGAAGCTATTGGTAAATATATGTAAACAAACTCCGAAATGAGCCTCTGCTGCACATTTCAGGGTTTTCTGCCTTCCTCTGCTTGATATAACACAAAATAAAAATAGATTATAGTTCCTGTCTTATTTAAGCATATATTCCCCATAAAAAACCTGCAGGGATTGGATCAATGCAATAGGATGTGTTTGGATGACAACCTGGCAGTAGCCATGATTTTCAATACAACCAAACAAATGTTTACAAATTTTGAAAAGACTCTTTCTGGTCTTCAGAAATTTAGACAAAACAGATGGAAACTCTGGAACAAATGGGTAAAAAATATGTATGGTGGACACATGTCTGAGAGTCTGTGTTCATGGTTCAGAGTCTACATCTAATCATAGAAGATGCTAAACATTCGAGAAAAATAGCCAGAAAATCAGGGAAAATATGTGAAGAAAATAGAATGGTATTCACCATTTTTATGATGTTCACCAGGCTGTGTTCAGGGTCCAGGGTTCACATCTAATTCTACAAAATGCTGAAAAAATCAAGATATATAGCCAAAAAGTAAGGGAAAAACTGCATAAAAAACAGGAATGGTGTTCACTGTGGTCATGATGTTTGTGAGGCTATGTTCACATTTTCCTATCTGAAACTGTGCTCCAAACTCTGAAAATAGCATACAAGAACAATCACCACTATTTCAATTTTATTTTATTTTCTCACTATTTACCATATTTCTATATTTAGAAGTGCATTCTCAACCTTCAAAACAGTGCTCAATATTGTAGATAATGGCAAGCAGCACCCTACACTCATTATTACAATCAGAAGCCACATACAGTACCCCCCACCCCCAAACATCATTACTAACCATCCCTATCCTTTTCTATGATTTTCCCTCCATTTTTTTATTGAGCATAGCCACACCTTCCATGTTTGGAAATGCACACTGAATCCCAAACATCATCACCAACAGTGAGCACCATCCCCCTTTTTTTTTGTGTTTTTTCCCTATTTTATTGTTTTTTCTCATTTAGTATAGCCACACTTTCCATATTTGGAAACACATACTGTACCCTGAAAATATTGCCCAACATTGTCACCAATGGTGAGCAGCATCCTCTATTTTTTTCCCTGAAATTTCACCTATTTTATTACTATTTTTCATTTGCAAAAGTACCTGTATCTGTATTTGGAAGTGCACACTGGACCCTGAATACACTGCCCAACATAGTCACCAAGAGTGAGCACCACCACTGAGCTCACCAATGCACCTACAGCCCTGCCCAATGTATGAGAGTGATTGCAACGGGTGCAAAAAAAATGACAAGTTTTTTGCTGGAACTAGGACCCCTGACACCCCTACAGACCA
Source organism: Laccaria amethystina LaAM-08-1 (assembly GCA_000827195.1). Lineage (NCBI taxonomy): Eukaryota > Fungi > Basidiomycota > Agaricomycetes > Agaricales > Hydnangiaceae > Laccaria > Laccaria amethystina. The sequence continues at coordinate 44,816 of KN838549.1, read as the reverse complement.
GCAAATTTTTCTGTGACAATTCCAGGTCCATGTGTCAAAAATATATTTTAGATTTCATGGCTTTCTATGAGCATATATAGACCATGACTTTTAGTCATGTAATATACCTGGAGTTGGCAAGACTAATTGTCAGTTGTCAGTGGGTGACTGAAGTGATTTCAGCAATTTGAAAACATCGGAAACTAGTACTGACTGTGCACATTCATCAAGGTCTTTACCCTCCCCCACATAATCCATGTGGACTCCAGTGGACTCCAGTGGATTCCAGTGGCCAGGCCAGATTGGCTGGTTGTAATGCCCAGTCCAGTCTAGTCCAGTCTAGTCCACTGGACTGCAAACCACTTTTGAGAGTCCAGTCCCAGTCCAGTGGACTAAGAGTTCAGTCAGTCCAGTGCATGATTACTTATTACTTATTGATATTAATTATGAATACTACAAAAAAAGCGAAAATATACTATTAAATGAACAGGCCAGTGTTGCAAGAAGCAGGCCTTCTATAGCCCAGGACAGCATGTATAAACAAAGGAAAATTTGCCAGAAATACCCCCAATGATGAAGAAATAACAAGTTTTTTTTCTTTTGAAACCAGGACCCCAGACACCCCTAGTCATCCAGAAAATATATCCTCAGTCATCCCCAAATGCAAAATATATCCTGAGGCCATGCCAGTGGAGAAATATCTTTCCACAGTGTGACAGTCACAATTCAGGGTCTTTGTAACAAAGGATTTAACTCCTTCACCCTTTCCGTTACTTATATATATACTTTCCACTGATAGACCTGATTTCGTTGGAGTCACATTTGATCATGTGCTCCCAATATTGTTACATGTTGTTTACGTGGAAATTTTATTGATTCTTTCCTCTCACTACCACTGCGTTTTGCACCAAGAAGCGGTGTTCTAATGTACTTCTACTTTCAGGAGGTAAGTAGTGGAATTCAGGATCCATCGCTAACACTTTCTTTGCACAGAAAGTGTCAGCCTAGTTATACTCCACTGTTAGGTGCTACGTTCGACATCCAACTTTCCGTGGATTTCCTGGAAAGTAGAAGAGGTCGTAGTTCCAGATTTCCGGACCATATGTGACCTCTCTAGGATTAGCCTACTAACCATCTCAGTCTATGAGAGGGTCTTCACACCTTTGCAACAAACTCACCTTCAGTTCACCGGGATTGTGTGCTGTCAGTTAGTAGATACTTAAATCCACAAAACACCTGTTACAGTCTTGACATAAGAAATATATTTCTACAGTGTGACAGTTACAATTCAGGGTCTGGACAGAGGAAATATATTTTGGTGCTCAAAATATATTTGGGTCAAAGTGCAGATATAAAAGCCACAGGACATATACAATGTAGATATACACCCTGACTTTTAGTCCTGTAGTATCCATGGAGTTTGCAAGACTAATAGTCAGTAGTCAGTGGGTGACTGAAGTGCTGCAGGCAATAAAAAAGATTCTATATCAGTCACATGATTTCCAAATGAATTCAGCACACCACCGTGACAGCTGTGACATTTCAGCATTTTGGGAGGCTGTGTGATATGTGACTGCCAAATTGAATGAACTGGGACAGTACCACATTCTGGACAAAAAGACATAGGGCGGCAAGCTGCATGGCCTGCTATGGCCCATCTCATATTCAATTTTTTTACATATGCCTTAAGTTGCTCATGTTCATCATTCCAAAATGAGCAGCTTTGACGACTCTCATTCCTGTCTTGTGAAGCGTGGTTACATGTGCATAAAGTTACACGTGAATGTGGGGAAATGTTGTGCGTGACATCGTTCTAAGTCTGGACGACCCACAAAACCCACTACTAATGTTGGAGTTGCACAATCCCTGCTAAGTGTGACGACCAGTAACATGCCCTGTGACCATGTCACATGGCCAATTTCTTGAGACATTGAGATTGTACTTTCCACAACACCAATTCAATATATTTTTTGCAATGGGTTTGATGAAATTAAGTGAATGAATCCACTGAGAGAGCTTTCCAGGTAACAATTGTATTTATTGCTCCAAAAATGCGGAATCTGCCTGTTTTCCCTGCCAAATTTGGCACTCTGGAGAGAGTGGATGATAACTTTTCAACTACAGCAGGTATGAACATGATTTGTAGGA
>KN838549.1:17636-27656 GCA_000827195.1 Laccaria amethystina LaAM-08-1 | reverse complement strand
AGAAAAGACTAGGTGAGCTTCTAAACTTTGTAGTGTCCGCTTTTTCATTAGAAAAGTTGTGGTGTCTTGTTTGGCTGTGTTTAAAACTAATGCTATTGTCAAGTTGTCATCCAAACCCATCCTGTTGCATCCATCTAATCCCTAAAGGTTTTTGTGGTGGAAATTGATGGGAGACATACTTAAATATTACAAGAACCATAATCTATTTTTAGTTTGTGTTATATCAAGCGGAGGAAAGCAGAAAACCCCAAATTGTACTTCAGATGCTCATTTCGGAGTTTGTTTACATATGTTTACCAACAGCTTCCCAAGTCAGACTACAAAAGTTTGTAGGGTGTGCTTTTTTGAATACAAGTTTTGTAGTGTCCGCTTTTGAGACTACAAAAGTTTGTAGGGTGCGCTTTTTTGAATACAAATTTTGTAGTGTCCTATTTGGGTCAAAGTGCAGATATACAAGCCACAGGATATATACAATGTAGATATACACCCTGACTTTTAGTCCCATAGTATCCATGAAGTTTGCAAGACTAATAGTCAGTAGTCAGTGGGTGACTGAAGTGGTACAAAAAATGTTTTTGGCCATATCTCCACCATTTCTTGACCGTTTTTGATGATTCAGGGACCGAAAATTCAGTAGAAATGTGTGTGAGTAAGGTCAAACACATGACGGTATGAAAGATTTGTTGCAACCAGTCTAAACCGGTCTGTTTTGTACATGTATTTTGTTGTAAATTTACCTGACCCTATAATTATTTTATGTACAGCTATATGACATCATAAAAATAACAACAACACAAATAACCATTTCTACCATGTGATTTTATTTATTTTACATCCAAAATGAGTTGCACCTACAAACTGCAAATTACAAACTACAAATGTAATTTAAATTTATGTTCTTTCTGTTTTTGCCATATCTCAGTCAAATCTTAATGGAATTGCTTAAACTTTTCATCACTGTACAGATAATTTAAATATCTATCTATGTACGCAATGTATGTGAGGTAATATTTAAATTATTTAGTACAGTAAATTTTCCAATAAAAGACCGGTTGCAACCAGTCTAGACCTGTTCTTTTTGCGTTGTGGACCAATTAGGACCAGTCTGAAGCGGTCCGGTTACGGTCCATTAATATCTGGATCGGTTTATACCGGTTGCGGTTGCCAGTTGCCTTGTTTCGAGGCAAAAAAAACGAACCAGACTGGACTTTAAAACACTAAATGCCACAATGGTGTATTGGTTAAAATATTATGAAACTGATGTTGCTTAGTCAGATTAATTGTGGTGTGGGTTTGATTCTTGGCAGGGGCAACTATTTTTCTCCTGCCTTTTATTTAGGTTAGGAGGGCAGGAATTAGAGTTAATGATTAGGGTTAGGGATATCTTTGTCCTTGTGTGTTAGTGTGTTGTTAGGTTGGGAGGTTAGGTTTAATGGTTAGGGATGGAAATATATTTCTCCCTGCATGGTAGGACATTCTCAGTTAGATTGGAAGGTTAGAATAGGTTAGTTAAGTTAAATTTAGGGGGTTAGGGGTTCAAGAACATGTGGCTGTCTGTTTGGGTAAGTATTCCCATAGTTTACATGTTGGCACACAAAAATATATGTTGTGCGCAGATATGTTTCCATTGTTGCACAGAAATAAAGACATGGCACAGAAATATTTGGATACTTGCACACAAATAAGTTCAGTGTGTGAAAATGTTAGTTGTGTGCCAAAAAGTTGACAGGTGTGCGCAAAAATACATTAGGTTGCGCAGAAACTTTTACTATGTGCACAAAAACTTATTGACAAATGAAATTTAAGCAGTGCCCAGAAACATTATCAAGTGCCAAACAAAATTTTTATTTGTGCGCAGAAATTACTCGGTCTCCTGCACGGATTGTTGGCTTCCTACCATTTTAGGAATGCCATGGTGGCATGATTAAGTAATTGAGCTATCGTTGGCAGCCTGGGTGAAGTTTAAAATGCAGCAATATCCCATTATGAATAGTGTTACATCTTATATTCACCACTCAATATCTTATCTATGTCATCAATCTGATTCTGGTCACTTAGATTATTACACTTACAGTCAACATTCTCATAATGCGTATAGTAGTAATGCATAAATCTCATAATGCATGAGATTTTCTGGGAACCGACTCGGTATGCAGGGATTTATGCATGAAATGTCGTATTGGATAATGCATAATGGATTTTGGGTTATGCATTACCAAATCTGTGGGTTCACTGGGTATTTACTTGTTCACCTCTCAGTACCTGAATTCTTTGGGGCCAAAATCTACCCTAATATGTTTTGTGTGTGACGAATCCACCCCCTGAGCAGAGTATCCAGACTTGCCAACACTTATCCATGCCTGTTGCTCAAGAGAAGAAGCAGAAACCTTGAAATGGGCACAGGCCCTATGCACCTCGCACACGTCCAGCCCCAAAAAACGGTGACAACCCTCAAACCTCTGCCATCAGCAAGCTCAATACCATTCGAGAACAGCTCACGCTCCATGACTGGCTCGGTGTTGTGCAATATTTCGACTCCAATCAACCCATTTCACAAGAAGAAGTTGTTAAACACTTTGCGGGCAGGTCTGATGGAGGGCTCATCTTCGCGTTGTTCAAGCAAATTCAGTCCAACAAACTTCCCCCAACTCCTTTTTCAGTAATAACCTCCCTCCTATGGATGTTGATACCATATAAATATGCAGTAATTCCTAGTTCTACATAATGATTTTCGAAGCGTGACATTTTTAGCAGAGGTCACAAAGAGTCACACCTTGTGACACATTTAGTCTTGCATACAATGTCACAATGTATAGAAAGAGTTGGGGACCAGCATTATGCATTATGAGCATGTCAACTGTACTGTATTTACTTGATCCTTCTGTCACACATGCAATGTCACTGTAGAAGTAGAAAACATAACTTTCTACATTCCTTAGTTAGCTTCTGATACCTTTTGAGGCTCAGGTGCCATGTCTGGAACATGTCAAAACACCAAATTAGGAGATTTAGCACCCAAAACAGTTGTTAGGCAGCTGTTCAAGCAGTTCCTGGCCTATTCTGCCTGTGATATGTGCTGCAGGCCAGAAAATTATTTCAATAGCTCACTTTACTTGTGACAAATTGTAGGATAAACTAATTTGAACCCAGAATGCATTTTCGAACCATTGGGAAGGAAAATTCCATTGTTCTGAGCATATAAAGTCAGTTCTACTCAATGCAATTGCTCATCAAAGTATGTCTATGCTGATAAAATATTTTAGAGTATGTGAAAGCACTCTTTGAGTATCACCATGTGCTTGCAGTCTTGAGGGACTTGGCACAGTGGTTAGGCATGAGTGGCAGTATGTATTATCTACGTAGTGCATATTGGCTGGCAAGCAAATTGGGCAAAAGCACAAAGTGCTTTCTGACCCGAAAAGGAGTCTCCCCAAAGGGGGATGTCCAAGATGAGCTGCAAGGGGTGGGTGGGCCCAGTGGAGTGAGTGGACATGGAATTAAGTCTCCCCCTGGTATTCCCACCGGAATCCGGTGGACTGCTGGAATCCCACTTTAGTCCAGGTAGAGTCCAGCATTCCAGCTGCAGTCCTGGCGGAATATTGTGGGACTATTGCATTCCTACTCTAGTCCAGTCATTCCCATTGGATTCCAGGCGGAATCTGGTGGGAATCTGGTGGGAATAATGTACTCTAACTCTAGTCTGGCTGTTTCCTAGTGTCATGTGACTAATTCTATAATTATCTTTGTAACACTCTGATTTGAACATATAAAATTTAAATTTTATTTAATAACTATGTACCTACGAACTATTTACAAATCTAAATAAAAACTATACGGAAATGTAAATACAGGGGTCTGGGGCAGGGTCGTGCGTCATTCGTTGTGGTGGTGCGTTGTTCATCGTGTGTTGTTCGCTGTGCGCCGTGGTGGTGTGTCGTTCATTGTGGTGGTGCCTCGTTTGTGCTGTGTCGCGCGTGGGGCTTCCGGTGTCGTTTCGCGCCATGACGTGGTGGCAGGCGTCCCCATTGGGGAGGGGTGACGTGGGCGCTAGATGTCAACCGCCCGCTGGCGATCGACGGTGGTGTCGTTGCGTTGGTTGGGTGGTGCTGGTCGAGGTGGGGGGCTCACTTTATTAAATATAAACCGATGACGATGACGACGATAATCGTCGTCGTCGTCATCCCTTGTTCCTCATCGTCGTCCCTTGCCCCTCATCGCTGTCCCTCGTTCCTCGTCTGTGTCTGTTCATGGGCGCTGGCTGTCGTTTATGGGCCGTGGTGGGTGCTGATGGGTGCTGGTGGTCGTTTGTGTGCGTTCGTCCTCGTTTCCGGGCGGTCGTCCTCGTTTTTGGGCGGTCGCCTTCGATCGTGGTCCGTTGGGGTTGAGGTGGTGGTGGCGCAGACGTTGGCCGTGGGTGTTGTGTTTCGTTTGTGGCCACGGTGTCACAGTGTCGTTGATGTGGTGGTGGTGGTGTTGGTTGAAGAAAGGGTGCCATGTCACAGGTTGTGACATCTGTATTGTGTACAAATCCGCACGTGAGATCACCTGCAGATGACTTCACGTGACGATCATGGACTGGTCCCACGGAATTCCACCGTCCATTCCGCGGAATTCTTGTCAGTCCGGCGGAATCATGTCGGACTGGACATGGAATAATAAGAGTAAACTAAAAAACATGAATTCCCAATATATTCCGTGTAGATTCCGCCGGAATGTCATATTCTGTGATCAGTCCGGCAGAATTCCGGGCGGAATACCAGGGGGAGAGTAAAGACCTCGTGCCTGTTACAAAAAGAAATGTGTCCTACCTGCAGTGGTCGTCCCTGGACCCAACAAACCAAAGAATCCTGATTCTTTCCTGTTTCAGAGTTTCCATCATGTTTCCGCACTACAGCGAGAGAACAATGGGGTGGGTCTTCATGTGTGGGATGGACTCAAAGAGGAAACAGTCAACTCACGTGTGATTGTCATTTTGAACACAGCCAACGCAGTGGCATTAACAGAACTTGATGGCCGTGTTGGTCACCATGGTGCGCAAGGCTGTAGGCTAGGATGCGATATGAAAGGAAGGCATAAGCCATCAAGCGGGCATTATTATGCTGTGCATCTATGTCCAAATGGCTATGTGGGCTCTGGTTGTGATCACCCTGACATCGACATCAAGAACCGCTCAAGACCTTCCCCTGAAATTTATGAAAAACAGCTAGAAAAAGTTGTTCTTGCAACAGATCAAGCTGACTATGAGAAAAAGTGAAAGGAAATGGGGATCAGTAAACCATCCATCGTCAGCGGACTTCTCAGAAAGTACATGCTCACTGTCCCACTCTGTTTTTCAGTTGATCTGTTGCATCTCATATGCATCAATACTGGAGAACTCTTGATACCTCTGTGGTGCAGGCAATTAATGCTACAGACTCTTTTTCTTTATATGCAAATACTTGCAGACACTTACATACTCCTAAGACACATCTAGGCTATATAGGACAGTTCTAGATTCGCATTCCAGGCCTTATTCCTTTTCTCGTACGACTTTAGGATATAGTACAACTTTTTTACTTTTTACATCATACCATCTTTAGATATGGTACGACTTTCTTTTATTAGTTTTAGTATATAAGTAATGCTACCTTACTTGTATTTGGTAGCTTGAACCTAAGCAATCTAGCTTCGTTCAAACCTCACAGAGAGACCCTCAGAACTAAGATTGCCCTCAAACTCTATAGTCGTTGACTGAGAGTCTCTTTTCAAACCTCGACAATAAGTCTTCAACATTGAAGACTTAATACATGTTTGACTCAGTGGAAGTCAGCATATATTGGAACTCTGCTGTACCAGCGCGTCCAGAGTAACGAGAACCTATAGTGTCGCTTTAAGGGCCAAGCGAACTGATAGTGACCCACTTTGTCTCAAGCAGAGAACTGTGGTAGACAAACGAACCAACGAATTGAACTAGAAGCTAGTCAACTGCTCGTTACACTTAACAACTGTAACAATTAAAATGCGAACCAACTGATAACAAGGAGACTTGGGACTGGGTAAAACTCATTGGGGATACTTGGGTTGAGCAAGGAAAACTTGTGGCCAATGTGACACAATATTTTCCATCTTTTTTCCACCGCCCACCCCAAAATCCAGTGGAGAAAATATCAAGTGGCTACAAGGCAACTGAATATTACCTCTACATATTCGGATTAGGACCTGGTTTTTTTAGACCAATTCTGCCAAAGAAATACTGGAAGAATTTCTGTAAACTTGTTCGGGGAGCACAGATACTTATGCAGCGTAGTATCACTGGGAAGCAGGTCCGGGAAGCTCATGCCTTTCTCATTCGCTTTGTGGAAGAGTACAAAAATCTATGCTACCAGCGACGACCTGAACGGCTCCATTTCTGTCTACCTTTGCTTCACACCTTCCTACATGCTGCACCTGAAATCATGTGTGTTGGACCTGGAACATATAGTAGCCAGTTTACGATGAAACACACTATTGGAGACTTTGGGAGAGACATTCAACAACCATCCAATCCATTTTCCAACCTCTGTCAAATAGCCCCGGCAGGCACAAACTAATGCACTCAAAGTAATCTGCCCAGAAGTCAACCCTGACGCTGGACTTCACACAATTGGTGACGATGCTGGCAATGGATATTTTCTTCTGGCCTGAATGGATTGCAATTGAAACAGAATTTCCCCATATGACGGGAGTGCGACAATGGGGCAGGTTAAACCTCCCTAGTGGGCAAATTGCCCAAAGTCTCTATTCAGAGACAAAAAGGAAGGGAAAGGCTGAAAATACCCATGTAACCCAAAATGTAAAAGTCAGTGTCCTTTATTCTCTACAACCCACAATTATTAACTATACTGTAAATTAGATCGAGCTCGAGGAGCAGAAAATTCAATACGGCGAAGTCCAGTTTTTTTTGAGGACTTAGTGATGCCCTACAGATTCCTGCCGGATTCCGGTCATTCCTGCGGATTCCGGTGCCATTCCAGTGGAATTTACCAGCCAAATTTTCACTCCAGCCACGGAATTTTGTTATTCCAGTTTTTAGACCAGAACAGTCCCTGGAATGCACCGGAACGGAATGGCACCGGAATGCAGTGACTGGAATGAACACTAAAAATTGCCAAATATGGCATGTTTTGATGAAAAATATCAATAAAATCAGAAAAAAAATAGGGATGGTGTGGTGGGTGATGTTGTTGGGGTGCTGTTTACATGGTGTGTGCACATTTCCAAATATGGTAATTAATGCAAATATAGCCAGAAAATCTGGAAAAAATGAAGAAACATAATGTACACCATTGTTAACAATATTGGGGTAGTGTTTACATGGCCTGTGCGCATTTCCAAATATGGTAAGTAATGCAAATATAGTCTAAAAAATCAGGAAAAAAGAAAAAAAAGAATAGATGTGATGTAGACTGTTGTTGACAATGTTGGGGCACTGTTTACATGGTCTGTGCACACTTCTAAATATGGTAAGTAATGCAAATATGGTCAGAAAATCACAAAAAAAAAAAGAGAAAAAATAAATAAATCTAATGTACACTATTGTTGACATTTTTGGAGTAGTGTTTACATGGTCTGTGCATATTTCCAAATATGGTAAGTAATGCAAATATAGCCAGAAAAATTGGAAAAAATGAGAAAAAAAGAAGGAACACAATGTAACCTGTCATTGACAATGTTGGAGTAGTATCTACATGGTCTGTGCGCATTTCCAAATATGGTAACTAGTGAAAATATAGCTAGAAAACAGAAAAACTGTATAGACATGGTGTTGACTATTGTTGACAATATTGGGGTAGTTTGTACATGGTCTGCGCGCATTTAGAAATATGAAAGGTGTGGCTATGCAAGATGAAAAATAGCAATAAAATAGGGAAAAATCAGGGAAAAATAGAGGATGGTTGGTGATAATGTTTGGGTGCATTTCCAAATATGGAAATATGCACTATGGGACACTGCTTTCAGGGTGTCAGGGTCATTTGCATATATCCTACAAAGGAAATCTGAATCAAAGAGTGAAGTAAAACAAGATAATGATGCTTACACCTGTCAGGGTTCATCTGATGTGATATCAGGACAATGGTCACATGACCAATTACCAAAAATGGTAAAAACGAAAGTTGTAGCCCTGTACTGTAGTTTTGAGAATCAGTTGGAATTTTGTTCTAAAATGCTCCCATTGTTAAGATATAAGGTAAAAGGTTTTTCTGATCACCATTTTTTTGTTTTTTGTTTTTTTCTCAATGAAAACCAAATCAAACAGCACAGTTTCAACACATTTAGAAAGCTAGGAGAAGTGGCTACAACTATTGTATCGTGGGAAAATTTGCCCAAAAAGGAAGGTAGATATCCAGAAAGGGAAATTGACACTCAGAGACTACAAAAAATTACTGATATACGACAAAAGACCAATGTACACTACAAAGTTTGCTTATAGAAACGACTTTGCCACATTTGCATCTTTGTCCACACATCATTCTTGCTTCTTACCCTCACGGCATATAACTTTCAGTTTCCGGATATCTCTCAACATTCTGGGCAACATCCAGGCTTTTTTGAACCTCACTCTCGTGAGCATAGGCTGGATTCTGAGCCAATCTCTCATTTCTCTTCTGGGTCTCGTGAAACAACTAAGGGTTCCTATCGTGCTCTAGAGGAGGAGCTTAGCAGTGGAAAGGGCTGAGGTGGTTCCCAGTGGATAGCGGACTGGGAAGGTGGTAGGATTGTGATGCCGTAGCTACAACAATGTATCTATCTACCATACACGTGACCGCGCCCTGGAGTAGGGACTCCCTACTCCAGCAGGACTGTGGCAAAGTTGGGTATTGTGGAACGGGATTTAGACATCCAAAAGTGTGTTTCAATGATTTTTTCTAGTGTTTGGAAGTTAGGTTAATTAACTGGAAAATAACTGAGACTGGACCGGACCTAACTGCAAGACTAACCTAACTGCAGTTAGGGTTAGTCTATTTCGAAAAGAGAATAACCGGTTATTTTGCGGTTAAATAATGGTTAAAGGACCGGTTATAACTGGTTATAACCGACCCTAATATACCCCTTCAAAACCCACTTAAGAACGTGAAAAACGCTCAAGTTTTGAGTAAGTTATCATCAAATCTCAAAAATATCAGCCAAAATAGTAGAGTTTCAAGATTATTTTCATAAATATGTCGATTCTTCACCAGATTAAGCGTTCTTGGGTTCGTTTTAAAGCTAATATATAGCACAACAACATTTACTGAGAGATATATGGACTATTGTGCCTAATTTAACCAATTATTTATTTTTTCGGTCCTAACTGGTTATAACTGCAACTAACTGGTTTTGGTCGGTTATTTTCGGTCCAGTTAGGTTATTTTGGGTTTGGGAACAAAGGCTAACCGGTCTCGCTCTCGGTTAGAGTTCCTGGGCACCCAATAACCGGACCTAACCGGACTTTTGAACACTACTTTTTTCAATGCATATATGCACTGAAAATACGATGGGAGAGCTCTTAATGTTCAGGTACAGGCACAGCTGGATAAAGCCATGATGGCTCTGGCAATGACACACCCACCTGTTCCTGCTCAGTTGAACTCTCTTGCTGTAAAGCTGTTGCAATCTGACCGGGAAGATAGCAATGCACCCACACTGCCTCCTGCTATGCCTGAACTTAAACTGGAAGATTATCCACATGCCTATTACTGGACACAGTCTAGCTGGACAGAATATAAGAAGAAACAGACCAACCAGGGTTTTACTGTCTACAGCCTTAACTTTATGGGTGACGAGGATGGCGAGAAGATGTTGGATGAGCAGCTTAGTGCTACGACAAAACACGCAAAACAGCTCTGGAATACCCTCTATTGATACCGCCAGGACCGAGGGGTACCTACCACTTATATGATGAACCACAGGCAGTTGCCTGCACAGTCATTAGTTTCCTCCCAAGTGTGTTACGATATGAGATGCCCAGGCAAGTGAATGAAAAATGTCTCATTCTTTTGCCTGGCATATTTCATTCCTTGC